>JANJYP010022535.1:0-18052 GCA_024605115.1 Rastrelliger brachysoma | reverse complement strand
ACACACACACACACACACACACACACACACACAATTTATAATGAGAAAATCTACCCTACAAATGCAAAACACTTACTACTTATTTGGTCAAATCTGAGTTAAGGTGAGACACTACAGGTGAATAGGGAAGAAATTTAAAATAATAGATATCACCATGAAACTTTCTCAGTTGATTACTGACACTAGTATGAAGAAAAAAGGTATTACAAGTTTCTTCATTTTTATGTTTAATTATGCAAATTAGGCATTATTTCATTGAAAATTTGCAATTTTGCATCGATTTTCAGTAAAGAAATCTGAGTCTATGATAAAGCCAGGTGTTAAAATCTTTTTTCATTTTGTTAACACACAAGATGAAAAAAGAAATGACAGAGGGATTTCGAGATATCTGCTTTCATTACCTATGAAATCAGAATTTACTGTCCATAGCCTTAAAAAAAGTTGCCATATTTTTTGAAGAAAATGTAACATAAAACAGGCCAGGAATGATTTATTAACAGTTCCCTCTGTAAATATCTTCATGCTGCTGCTGAGTGTAGAACTGGAAAGTTTGGTGTTTGTAGGTTTTACACAGGTTGAGATATCGTTCCTGGAAGATGATGAAAAACTAATTTTGAGAAAACAGCATTTAAAGATTTAAACAGTGGTTAAACTTAATGCTACAAGTAAACAAAACGTCATTAAATAAACATCTTAATGTATGTTTTCAGTGTTTTCTTTATAGAAGCATGAAAAAACATACTGTATATTGAAGGAGTAAACTAGCTCAAAATCTTGAAATTGACCACTGCATGAAAATCTGTTTTTGCCTGTAGTGTCTCGCCTTATAACAAGAATCTGACTTTTTAAACATCTCTTTTACTATCCAATTCCCACTGAAATATAATGTCAAAGAAATGTATAATCCCTAAGAAATGAGCATTTTGAATACGGTATAGTACATTAACTAAAAAACAAAGCTGAACAAGCCAAACTGCAGCTTTACTATCTGTGTAGTTACTGCATCCAGGCTTTGTACTGTATAGCTGCCCAGGCTGCTGTAACTGCACGTTGGCTCAGTAAACTAGAAGCTGCTGTCACTCTTATCTCTGCTACAGACGCACAGCCAACTGGAGAACTGTACTAGCTAGACTTAGCTAAAGCTGAAACTTCAATTTTTCCTTTGTTGTGAATGAATAAGAAAACATGTTAATGAATTGATAGTGTTGTAATTGAGTTTCTTTGTCTACACTCTACACGACTGTGGAAATGAGATAGCATCTAAATTCTATAGCAGTGGAGAACAACATGCTAATGCTGACTAGCTCAGCAAATCTCAATTGGTGCTATCGCTTATCATTAGGCACAGTGGGGTTAAGCTAATTTTAAATAGTAAATTAATTTATTGTATTTATTAAAACATAGATTTATCTCTNCAATTGGTGCTATCGCTTATCATTAGGCACAGTGGGGTTAAGTTAATTTTAAATAGTAAATTAATTTATTGTATCTATTAAAACACAGATTTATCTCCATGCGCTATGGACTGTTAATAATCAGTTGTTTTCTCATAAAAACCACTTAAAATATTGCTGAAAAACACATGCTAACACCTAAAGGCAGAATGCAGTATTTGTATATTTTATGTATTTAATGACTCTAAAAACAAGGTATTACAACCTCTCTAACTACTACTATACAATTTTCTTTCTAAATGTCCCTGTCTTTGTAGGGAAGAAGACACATTAGCAACAATATAATAAATTATCATAATTCTACATGCTAGGAAAAATAATGCCAATACATGCTAACTTATACGCAGCACACACATTGAAGCTTTTATACTACAGCGATGTGTTGTATACTTAGAGGTTTAATAAGAAAGCAGTAGCAGAGGATGGGAGCCACACACAATGCATACAGTTCACATACAGACTATAAAGGCACACACATGAACACACAGACATGAGAACACACACTTCCTCATCTAATGGCAGTGTTTCCATGGTGAATCTGCTGGTGTGACATCTCCCCTCCTATGTGGTTAGGGTTGCCATGGAGATGCTCTGACAGTATGTTAGTGTGTGTATGTGCATGTGTATATGTATGCTGTGTGCTTGCCTTTCTTTTTCCTCTGATTTACACTATAGGTGCTGGTGCTTTTGTGTGCACTTCTTAAAATGTTGTGTTTCTTTGTGTCAGTGTATTTCTTTGTTTGATGTGAGCTTTCATGNGTGTGTGTGTGTGTGTGTGTGTGTGTGTGTGTGTGTGTGCGTGTTTGTGTGCATGTGTTGTATGTCCTAGTTGGACCGGTTCAAGGAGCCTCCGGCGTTTGGGCCCATGTGCGACCTGTTGTGGGCAGACCCCCTTGAAGACTTTGGCAATGAGAAGACCCAGGAGTACTTTGGCCACAACACAGTCAGAGGCTGCTCCTATTTCTACAGGTACTGTGACAAAATGACTCCTCACAGTGTCCACTTTGACACCAACATAAAGAAAGATTGCATAAGAGACATGATGACAGTTTATTTTAGACTCCAATTTGAGTGAATATAGTCTGGTGTCGCAATAGATCCCTATGCTGATGAAGCTCAGAGATATGAACTAACTTGTTATCCAAATAAGGCAGACTGAATGCAATATTCTGGTATAAAAATACACATCGGGAAGAATATATTTTAAATTAACAGCTGACAGATGCAGCCACAAATAAGGCTGATCCTGGAATGTGTTCCCATGTGCCTTGTGTTGGGTTTATTCGGTATGTTCGAATGATCTAGGCGCCTTGTGATTGCCTGCCATCAACGAGATGTGACTTTCATCTACAAATCATAAATGTAATAAGTTTTTTAGGTGGACTTCAGGCTATTGGTTTGGGATTCTGGTGATGAGAAGAGAGAGAAAGTAAGATACCTGCTGTGTGGTTACACCAGATCCAAGATCCAATAACAATCACTGGGATTTGTGCAAGAGGCTGAAAAATCTTGGCCAGTCTGCATGCATACACACACACACACACACACACACACACACACACACACACACACACACACACACACACACACACACACACACACACACACACACACACACACACACAGGCATTGAGCATAAGAGCAAACACATAACCGCAGCACATTCACAAACACACAGTTAGGTTTCAGCATGAAACGATATCCCACAATCCCCAGGGAGACTGCACGGTTCTGTTGCTATGACGACTGGCTACTCCTGCCAGATATGGAGTGATATTAAGATACAGTGAGAGAAAGAGGGAGAGCAACATAGGAGGAGGGTGGTTGTGGTGGTGGTAGTGGTGGTGGTGGTGTGAGTGGAGGATCAAAGATGGAAATTTAAAAAAATGAAAATGGTGGAATGTAAAGACAGGATGGTGAAAGACAGATGCAGCGTCCATGTGTTCGTACGTCTAAGAGTCAGTGTTAAGACACTGTTGAACACAGTGATTTTCCCTGTTTAGCAGACACAGCATCAATCGACCAACCAGTGTGCACTCGGCCCCCACAGCACTGGAGCGGCCATAAACCATGTTCAGGTCTGCCTGAGCTCACTGATGCCCCCTGCTGGTTTCAGTAAGACATGACCTTAGAAAACAAGAGGCCTACTCATCTCCCACTGGTGGACCCTAAATACTTCCATCTGTTTTGTGGTTTACAGCAGTCTTGCTTTATAACATGACATGTTTGTTATGCAAAGCGGTTTTCACTGGATCTTTTGGATATTTTTCTTCCATTGCCCCAGTTCACATGCATTTACTTGCTGTTTCTCCTCCTCTCTTTCTGTCTCTCTATCCTCAGTTACCCAGCAGTGTGTGAGTTCTTACAGACCAACAACCTGCTGTCAATCATCAGAGCGCATGAAGCACAGGATGCTGGGTAAGCTTTGTTGACTGACTGGCACAGCTCAGTCATTCTTTCAGCTTGGCAGGAAGCACCATTTAATGTAAAAGCTTACTGTACCTCGATGTTTCATGTGCTGCGCTGGTATTTTTCTTTTGTTAGGGAATTACCACATTATTCCTTCTCACCCTCAAACAGACTTATTAGCATTGTTAGAGTTTTATTTTATCAAAGAATGTGAGAGTTAGAAGCACAAGCAGCAGTAACAGGAACTCTTAAGTCTTAAAAACAGCTCAGTAAGATGAAGAGTCATGAAAGGTTGTTATAAAATAAAGGGAGAAAAACACACTTTTCTGACCCATAAATCCATTCCTGGCATCTGTTAGTGAAAATCCTCTAAATATAATGCTGCATTTAAGGCAGCACTGTTATGATTTGTGCTGTTACTGAACCCATTAGCACCATTTTCTCTGTGATAAAGCTGTGCAGTTTGGGTAATAGTCCATAAGTCTTGTGCTGGTCAAAAAAAATCACACTTTAATAGGTTTTCTACCTGTGAGTAGAAGTTATTTTACACTTGAACACATGAAGTTAATCAAAGCAACTTCATAAAATCATGATAATTCAATTCTAATGTTAGAAAAGCAGGTAGCCTGTCAGGAGCATGTTTGCTACAGCGTCATTGGTTTACTTTGATTTGATTGGCTGCGTATAGTGGTCAGCTATGGATAAAGTTTTCAAAAGTGTGCCGGTGATTAATTAGCGTTGACGACTTAACACTGAACACTGGCAAAAACACAACAGTGAAAGACAATTAAAATCACTGTAATCAGAAAACAAGCAACACATTCTGCTAGACACCTGGATTATCTTTTAATAATAAATAAACTGGAGTCTTAATTATGAAATCCTCCAGGGACCCCGCTAGAAGAGGCTGCTTATGTTCTTTGTTTGTGGGCACTAATGAATTATGTGTGCTTGCTTGTGTGCATTTGCATGTCCTTTGTGTACATAAAGCTAACAGCAGCCACACTTGTTTTTATTGTCTCTAGGTCTCTACATCTGACCCTAAAAAGTTTCAGTGCTCCACTCAATGGCACTTTTACCTTACCTTGATTTCCCCAGCCGTGCCATGGACTCTGTCCTCTTTATTTGGGTTTAAATGTGTGGCTGGCTCGCCTTCAGACACTTCCTTTCTCTCCTTTCTCTTCCTTCAGTTTTCATTAACAATATTTTGTTTGAGTGACTGTCATGTGGGCGGTTTGTTTGTCTCTCTTTCCTCAGTTACCGTATGTACAGGAAGAGTCAGACTACAGGTTTCCCCTCCCTCATCACCATCTTCTCTGCTCCAAACTACCTGGATGTCTATAACAACAAAGGTCTGACACACACACGCACACACACGCACACGCACAAATACATAAATACACAGTCACATAGATAATTTATGCGCACATAGAGAAGCATGAGCACTCTGGTGCAATTATTGTAGACTGAACAGTAAGCTATTCCTCATGCAAGACTGAACGTTACATAACAATAGAAACAGCTGATGGTTTAGTTGTTATATATTAATTACTACACACTAAATGTAGGTAGTGGATACTTTCAAAACAAATTATGTTCTTGTCAATATGACCCCAATAAATGCATTTATTTTGCAGATTTACTTAACAAAATGTGATCATGTACAACAATGCAACTAATTAAATACTAATCAATAGACTAATGCTTGTGTGTGTGTGTGTGTGTGTGTGTGTGTGTGTGTGTGTGTGTGTGTGTGTGTGTGCGTGCGTGCGTGCGTGTGTGTGTGTGTGTGTGCGTGTACAGCGGCAGTGCTTAAATATGAGAACAACGTGATGAACATCCGTCAGTTCAACTGTTCTCCTCATCCCTACTGGCTGCCCAACTTCATGGACGTCTTCACCTGGTCACTGCCTTTCGTAGGAGAAAAGGGTATTTCACACACAGACACACACACACACACACACACACACACACACTCACACACACACACACACTCACACACACACTCACACACACACACACACACACACACACACACACGCTGAACTGCTGCTTACTTTAAATGAGTCACTGAATCTAAATCAAGGGTCATTTGGGGTTTGGGTTCAAACTCGGACAGACTGCCAGGTTTTAAAAAGGCCTCAAGAATGACAAATCCTGCTTTTAGGGGGGCTGACATGATTTTGTGTAACATGCTTAATTTAAAATGGCAGAGTCTGGTCAGACTTGTGTATCCCGAAGCAGTAAAAGCATAAAAAGCACAAACTTCACTGTTGATAAGCTGCTTCATAATTTTATATAGAAGCATAAATCTCATTTAAAGTAGTATAAAATAGCAGCTCTCCTGGCTCAGTTCACTCTCGTGCAATAAATTAAAACAACAAAGTCTGACTCAAAAATCGAAGTCATCTTCGTTATATCGCTGCGGATTATATTTGTGATACATTTGTATCAGCTGTAGCTTCTGGATCGTCTATGAACATAAAGCAAGGCAAGTCAAGTTTATTTGTATAGCACATTTCCGCAACGAGGAAACTCAATTGCTTTACATACAATGCAAAATAAGCATAAAACATAAAAAGCAATTTAAACATACAATGTTTAAAAATGAATGAGAAATAATTAAAACAATAAAATAAAATAATTAAAAGCAGTGAAATGTTCTGATAAAGGTGCAAATGGCCTTTTCATAGCATGTGATTTTTTTCCCCATTCTGTTTTCATGCTGTCGCGTACCACAGACACCTTTAGATCCCTTTCATACACTTAATATTGTTCTGATACCACTTTTAAAAATGCATTGTCTGAATACAGCTATTATATCAGCTTAAAAAAAGTGGACAACCCTTACTTACAGGATTAGAGATTGGTGGGTAGCCAGAGCTTAGTCGGATTTGTCCTTTCCTGCGTCCCTGGTTAAGTACCAGCGTGTGTCTCTGTTTTGCCTACAGTGACTGAAATGCTGGTCAATGTCCTGAGTATCTGCTCTGACGATGAACTCATGAACGACGGCGAGGAGATTTTCGATGGTAAGGGAACACTGACATTAATGCGGTGTGATTTTAACCCCCAATGCAAGTGTCAGTGTATGAATAGCTAGAATATACAGTATATATACAGTACACAGTCTCATTTCATGATGATGCTGCAAGAAATCACATCAATGACAAGACTTTGTGTTTGACTCTCTCACAGCCAGCGCAGCGGCAGCCAGGAAAGAAGTGATCAAAAACAAGATCCGAGCCATTGGGAAGATGGCCAAAATGTTCTCGGTTCTACGGTGGGTCTGATTAAACACTGACTTCTTCAAAAGTTCTTCAACAGTCACCAGATTGTTGCTTTCTTTAACTCACATTCTGACTCGTTTAATTAGCAAAGCGTGTGTAAGTTTGCAGGTGCAGACTGTGAGGAAGTGTGTAATTCTCTGTTGTTCTCTCCTCTCTATCACCTGCTTCTCTCTTTTTATCCACACACCTGTCACACACACGCACACCGTTTTCCAATCCGTCTCTCAGGGAGGAGAGTGAGAACGTGTTGACCCTGAAGGGGCTGACCCCGACAGGCATGCTGCCGAGTGGAGTGCTGTCTGGGGGCAAACAGACCCTGCAGAGCGGTGAGTGTTTGTACTCATCAACATGCATACATGCACACGCAGACTTTCAGACTTAACCCTGAACACACAGACTGAAAACACCCACAAAGTACACACAGACCACCCTCCTGCCTTCTTTCCTCTTCTCCTCCTCGACTGCTGTTTATCTCCTCTCATCCCTCTGCCTCACTCTCTCCACCTCACCTCACCGGCGCTGAGGATACTAACAGCCTGCTCCTTGTGTGTATGTGCGTGTGTGACAGAAAATAAGCAGTAGCTGGGAAACCGATAGACTCCTCCAGACAGCCAAATTGTGTGTGTGTGTGTGTGTGTGGTTGTGTGTGTGTGTGTGTGTGTGTGTGTGTGTGTGTGTGTGTGTGTGTGTGTGTGTGTGTGTGTGTGTGTGTGTGTGTGTGTGTGTGTGTGAAAGAGCAAGCTAACACCAGCTACTGCTAACACCAGGTGCCCTCTAACCTGCGATGGCCTCAGTGCTGCTCTGAGAGCCTCACATGAATAAAGCCTGAAACATGCTTTTGAGTTTACAGATCTGGAGGTGTTGTGCGTAACTATCCGTATCGGTATCTTCGACACAAGCTGCACTTGAACACTTGCACATGTGTAGAATAGATCTCACAGCGTTGTGAAGAGAGGTCATTTCACTGCAAGCCGCACTTTGATCTGCTACATTTTCCTTCTGCGTGGTTTTTTCAGCAACTCATCAGTTGTTTTTTTTAAACAACCGACTAGTATTTTTTAAAGTACCTACATATAAGTGCAACACATAGCTGAGATTTTGACATCGTGTACATCAACGTCTTGATAAGCCTCTGTGACTGATTAACACCCATATTCCTCATCTTTGCACCCTTAACCAAAGACATTTACACATATCTGCACAGAAGCATGTTTCAGCCTTCACTCCTCTCTTCTTCTTCTCTTTCTTTCTTTGTACTACATCTCCTCTCTCGGACTCTGTCATCTCCTCTCTCTTCCTGTCCTCCTCTCTTTCTCTTCTTCTTTTATGTTTGACCATCCTTCAGCTACCATTGAGGCCATAGAAGCCATCGAGACAGTTAAGGATGCTGAAGGTAAAATCCCACTCATTTCACTGTGTGTGTGTGTGTCCGTGTGCGCACGGGCGTGCGTGCGTTTGTGAGAGTGTGTGCAGCATGGCTGCGCTCTCAGCCACCCATGCTCATAAGGTCATAGATTTTTCTTACCCAAGATGCACTGAGCTCTTCTAACCGCATCAGCGCTCGCAACAAAGCCTAAAAAAACCGCTGCACGCTGAAGTCACCACATTAAAACACACTAATACGCAAACATATACACATTCTNCACACACACACACACACACACACACACACACACACACACACACACACACACACACACACACACAGATACACACAAAGATTTATTTACACTCTGTTCAGATGTAACACACACTGCACATCGCACATATAAGAAGAGCGGGGCTGTAGGTGGGAGTGGGTGTTGTGAAGGAAAGACGGGGTCACTCAGACCTCGTATCGTCTGCCGTGTGTTAGTCTTTCTCTTTATATTCCGTAGGTGCTGTAGTTCTGTAGAAAACCAACATGCGATCAATCTGTTCCTCTACAAGCAAAGGCAGAACAGCTGCAGGAGTATAGATTTTTTTTAAAATTCATTTTAACAAACCAATATCCCAAAATATTTCATACGTGGGAGTATATTCTAAACTCAAGATTAGCTTTCCACTGACCTTTTTTGATCACATCCCATGTCCCATCTTCACCCCTCAAATGGTTCACATGACCTAAGCACAGATTTTCCGTCATATGATTAACAGGTTATATGACAGGCTGTACTTTGCGCATGTGACGACTCCTGAGTAAGTTCCATTTGCTGAAGAAGACTTTTGGATGTGGTTGAAATCTGTGGAAAGATGATGGAGTTCATCTTGAGTGTAAAATGTTCCATTACAAATGTGTTTTTTATGCTTTGTGTAAAAAAAGAAAAAGAAAATGAGATTCAATTTGGCACATTTCCTGGAAGGTTTCACTCAAAAAGCCCCAAAAAGCAAACATGTCTCACCGGCTAAATGAAGCCAGGACAGCTCTGCCAGGTTCGTGCTTTGCTTCTGAACAGATTGTAGTCATGACATTTGTGTTTTACTATATTGTATCTTGTATATAGGCTTATAGATTACCCCATGCTTTACTTAACCGTAGTCTTTGTTTTGTATATCAGTGCTGTCTTTAGCTTACCTGAACCGCAGCCCATAATTTGTTTAAGCAAATAAATTATGGGCATCTCTCGTGTTATGTTGTTTTTTTTTCTGTTATGTAATTTGATTTGTTAGCTGGGTGTTAGCTGGGTAACACAGTGCCTTACTGTATTTGTGAGTAGCTGCATGCATGCGAAGGTAACGTGACAGTAGCCGTTGTTCAAAAGTGGAGCTAATCTCTTTGGACAGACTTCCTGAACAACACGGGAGCATCTGTCTACAGATAAAATGCAACTCAGCTAAACTCGAAAAAACCTCAAGTTGTGTTTGTTTTAGTGCGACTAGTTTCAATAACAAATACCATCACATGCTCTAATTGTCCCCCGAAACATGATTCTATTTGGTCACATTTAAAGTAATCCCCCCCAAAAAATGTTGAACTGCACAATTTTAGTAAACATAGGAAAAGAAAAGAAAAATAAAGACAGCAGCAGAACCTTAGATATCATGAGTTTTGGTCCAAAAACACATAAAGCAACCAGTATTTGGACCTTTTGTATGCTGTTAGAATAATCCATGCAGAAGCAGAGAAGTATAAGATAAGTTGTGTTTTTGTGGGAGGGTTGTGTGCTGGAACTGCTTCTTGGCGTGGGACAGTCACTTCCTTAAGTCTCTTTGTCATTTTCTAATCGTAAAGTTTGCAGCAGAGACTTCTAAAGGTCACTACGCCGGGCCAAGAAGTAGTTCCAGCACGGAGCTTCATGTATAACCACAAATCGTCTGCATACAACTTTTTTACATTTTTTTTTTTTTAAAGATAGTGCCAGCTTGGCTAGCTTGTCATTTAACTCTCGCCAAGAAAGAGAATGAGAGTTCTACCCAAAATGTCAAACTTTTCTTCTCCAAGCCCAAGCTGAGGTAAATCTGGTGACATCCCAGTGACTAGTACTGAGGAATATTTGTAAAGCTGTGTCAAGTTCATTATCTCAAAAAATGACAAATTTGGTCAAATGAAGCCAAATCTATAATGTGGACAAATTAGTCATGAACTTAAAAAAAAAAGGCAAGCTCAGACTAAAAGGAGAGCCTCATATCTTCCCTTTCATATTTGTTCATAGATTATGTCATTTCAGGATTAAATAATAACTTTAACAGTTATTATTGACAGTCAAAAACTCGTCACATCCGTATATTTAATGACTTATGAACGACCGCTTCTGAGCAGCTGTGCTTTGTTCCATACCAGGTGTCTACTGATCTAGGATCAATGGCCAGGTCGCACTGACTGTCACATTCACTGTGAGGCAGAGGTCGAACTAATCCTAGCTCAGCATTCAGACAACAGATGAACACTGGCTGATGTGTGTGGTGTAGTGTACGAACGCTGTCCATGTACATATATGACAGAAACTTGTTTATCCAAACCCATGACTGAAGGAAGCTAAATCTGGATCATACCTTTACTGGTGTGCTCAAATGAAACCATTAAAAGGTGAATTACACTTCAAAACAGACACTGAATTCTTTGTAAAAGTTTTTTCTTATCTCATTTCATAAATGAATAAAATGTAGTTTGGAATTTCAGTCCTTTTCAGTGCTCTGAATATTTGCTTCAAGCCTCCAGGGGTTTGGATACACAAGATTCTACTAAACGTCTTGTTAAATATTAACTCTGTGTACGTGTATGCTTGCGTGTCTGTGTGTGTGTGTGTGGGTGGGTGTGTTCCCGCTTGTCTCCCGCAGCCATCCGAGGTTTCTCCCCGCAGCATCGGATCAGCAGCTTCGAGGAGGCCAAAGGTCTGGACCGCATCAATGAGCGGATGCCACCGCGGCGCGACGCCGTCAACAGCGTGGGCCTGTCGATGGGCCGCATGAACATGGGAGAGCCCAATGGGACCGACAGCAACAGCAATATACAGTGATGGACATCCACTCCCACATGCCCAGACACATACCTGCAGTAACAATACTGATATGGTACCATATTTATAGATACCTGTACATAGGCATATATACACAAGAGAAATCTCTCACACACACATGCACATGGTATTTCATACATTAAATAGGTTTCATACACAGGCAATCACACACACATAATCACACACACACAGACACAGACACACACAGACATGATTATCTTCCCCTCTTCCCGTTGCCCTCAGCTGTATGTAAAGGCATGAGCATACCCGGACTGTACCACCAAAAGGCTGAGTCTCTTCACTGAACTGATCAACCTTATTTAGAGAACTACAACTCCCATGTACCTGCACAACAACAACAACAACAACAACAGGAAAGAAACTACAAAATCACGCCCCATGCAAAACAGGAGGAGCCACTGGTTACCATGTGCATCACTGTTGGGTTGACAGTGTCAGCATGATGTGGCCGTGTCAATGGAATGTGTTGTGTTGGTCTGGTCTGGGCGGGCGGGGTTGGGGGTCAAGTGTTTGCACGAGGGGGAGAGTGGAGGGGATGGTGTTAAGAGAGGGTGGGGTGCATTGATGATATGTATGCTTCTTTTTCCTGTTTGCAATCTGAAACAGGAAGTGGAATCAAACTTGTGATGAGTTGTTTTTTTTAAGGGTTGTGGATATGCCTGCGTGCGTGCGTGCACATGCTTCAACATGTAAATGTCCATGTGGTTATATTTGACAAAAAAAAAAGTGTTTTCATTTGCAAACACGTGCAGAATGGCAAAAAATATACATTTTTTTGACAAGAGGGGCGGTGCGGTCAGCTATGGGTTATCTGTCGCCGTGAGATGTATGATGAAGAATATCTCTAATCAGAGCCCTCGCTGTCCTGTCGTTCTCGGGATGAGATTCCCGTTTGCTTTTGTAGCACTACACTGCACCCACCCTCCACTTTGAAGTTGAGTGGAAGCCCCCGCCCTCCATCCCCAACCTTACCCCTCTTCATCCCCTCTGGTCCCAGGCCAGTTAGCTCTCTGGAAAGGCTTCAAAACTGGGTCCCCGGGGTCAGATTGCAAGCAAGTGTTTCTCCCTACCCGTAGGTGTAAATAGGATACATAGAGAGGTTTTATTGCACATCTGATGCATATGGTCACAGGATTACAAGATGCAGTATAGCAGAAGTAGGATGCTTTATATACGTATAATGTGAGGGAGCCAGGGGGGAGTTGAAATGTGAAGTCATACTCTACTCATTCTCTTTCTACATCCTCTCTTTCTTCCCGCTTTTGGTTGCTGTCTGCAACCAAACAGCAGCGACGGCCGGGGAAACCTCCGGCCTTAAAAAAAGCAGGAAATGATATTTTACAGAGGAAACAAGACTCTTCTGGTGAAGGCAGCAGCCAAGACAACAAGAAGAAGTCAAAGTAAAAAGGTCTTTGTAAAGCATTTATATTAACGCATCAGTGCATGCAGAGTTAAGTTCTTTGATAATAATGTGAAGATTATATTTGTGCTCTGTGTTTCACTATGGTAGGAAATTCTTTTCTTCTTGTTTTGCTGGCTAATATAAATGAACTGAGGAATAACGAGTAATTTATTTTGTACATAATGTTGATTTTATTTATTTTTTTGTATTCATTTTGTGTTATACTTTCATTTTTTTCATGTTTTCTTTTTCTTTTCTTTTTTTTTCACGACCTGTGTTTCCAATTTTTTTTCTTTCTTTCTCTCTCTCTCTCTTCTTCTTTTCGACGCTGTACAGAATGACGGTACGCTTCTATTCAAGGTGTCGAGTCCACGTCCTCTCCTCTCTTCTTTGTCAATGTACAGGAGTTGTTTTTAATGATACATATGAATAACGATAAACAAATATTAAACTAGCATTGATGAATGACCATACTATATACAGAGGCACAGGCATTCAGGCAGCCAAAAGCATGATTGCATGGTTAAAATTTGCGCTGTTCAAAGCAAAAAGCAGCAAGACACATTTTAACAGAAGAGCCGGTGTGTTGCCGTCACAATTTAAAGGAAAAAAAAGTGTACTCTCTGATCATAATTCTTGATGATTCCTCTTGTTATTTGATATTTATGATTCTATGATTATTATGATTCTATTTATTATGGACATTATTCTTAATATTTAAGCTCTCTCTCTCTGCTGGTTGCTCTTCATGTTGCGTTGCTCCTTGGTTGATCTTGTTGTGCTTCTTTGGGAGAGGTGAACCCCCCTGGGAGACCCTGTGCCATAGAAATTGTGCCACNTCTCTCTCTCTCTCTCTCTCTCTCTCTCTCTCTCTCTCTCTCTATTTCTCTCTCTCTCTCTCTCTCTCTCTCTCTCTCTCTCTCTCCTTAACTTTCTCTCCCTCTTTTTCTGTCTCTCTCTCTCTTTCTTCTCTCTCTCTTTCTGTTTTGACTCCCCAGTCACTAACACTGTAAGCATGCCCCATGGGACGATCCACTTTTTTACTCTTGAATAAAATATGCATGAACCTTTGGTATGGATACTGAGCCTTTATTTCCTAACCACTGAGCATGGATACCCACACACACATAAACGCACACACATCAAACAGAAGAAGCACCCTGGTGACAGCGAGGAAGTTCATCAAAGACAGTTAAAGTGACTCGACCTGTTATAGATGCGTATACTGAATCAAGGATGTATTACATACGCTGGGAAAGTATGACTATCACTTTAAAAATGCTACATCCTGAACTCGACATACCTGTTCACTTCACAGAGCTGAACCCTGCCTTAATAGCTTTATTGTTTGTAAAGGCACTTATTTTTCATGTATTACCTGTAGCTGCACTGAAATCAGGAGCAAACACTAGCTTGATTAAGATTCATATTGGTGGATAATAACTAAGTATATTTAATTACTGTACTTAAAGGTTCCCTCCAGACATGTTTTAAAATGTATGTAAATACTCTACTATGAATGATAATTTGTGTCCAGAGGCCATAACTATGAAAATATAATATTGGTTTTCCTGCTGGACACAAGATTGTTTCCTACTGTACTTTACGGTAAGGTCTTTTTTTTTAGTGTTTGTGCATATGAGGACTCAAGTTTTCATATCACACTGATGTAAGTTGAATATTATAGTTGACCAGAATTGGCTTTTAAACTAGTTATGGTGAATGGACAGAATTTATCTACAAGCCACATTCCCTCCTCCTCCTCCACACATTCCCTCCTCCACACATATTCCCACAGCCTTTGGGAGCAATTTGGGCTTCAGCATCTTGCCCAAGGACAGTCCGGTATGTGGTCTGGAAGAGCCGGCTGATCAAACTGCGCGGACAGCCTGTTCTACCTCCTGAGCCATCACCACACATCACCAAGTTAAGATGTCATGATTATGCTCATATAAGCCCACCCCTTAAAATCAAGAGATTCAATTGAAAACATCTCTTCTAGTGTCAAACTGTACCGCTCAAACATCCGCATGAAAGAACAAGAATGAAAGCATATTTGGGAGTGGAGGGGGACTTTAAGTTGAAATTCCCCACCCAGCTCAGAAAGTAGCCACAAACAAAAATATGGGTACTTACCAAAACATTTTATTTAGATGTTAGTGAGCTATGAATTCTGTTGATTTTGTTTCAGTTGATTTATAATGAAAAAATCTCCAAGCTACAGGGCATGACCTCGGTGTCCTCAATGGTAACTGTGGTCACAGTGTAAGACACATACTGTCTGCATCTGTAACCACCCTCTTCCTCAATTTACCCCTGTTGTTAACCATCAAATAAATAGCGCCAAAAATAATCGGAGAGGAAATCATTAGCTGTGACCTTCACATTCCCAACATCTCAACTCCCAACATTGTGGGAGTCAGTGCTCTCCACAACCATTGTCAAAACATCGGTTTAAGGAATAGGAAAAATGGTGTTCACTCCTCCAGCAGAGTCCCACAGACTTCCCACAATATATTTCATTTCATTTTATTTATTCATTCCAATCTAGAAGAATATATGATAAGGAGTATTAATGCAATTTAAAAAAAAGAAAGAAAAGAAAATACACTTATTAAACATACACATTACTAGTCCAAAGTTTTAGAACACCCCAATTTTTCCAGTTTTTNCATTCCAATCTAGAAGAATATATGATAAGGAGTATTAATGCAATTTAAAAAAAAGAAAGAAAAGAAAATACACTTATTAAACATACACACTACCAGTCCAAAGTTTTAGAACACCCCAATTTTTCCAGTTTATAAAAAAAAAATGAAATTCAGAGGTTACAGAGATTAGTTAAGGTTGCCCAAAACTGAAAAATAGTGTAATTTCAGAATGATCCAAAAGGAGCTTTTTCAGATAACAAGAAATGTGTTAACAATAATCTATTCTGCAGCAATTGATGTTGATCAAGCCTTGAATGTTGGTGCTACCAATTCCTACAAGTGTCCAACTTTTCTTGATCACTTCCAACCCCCTCTGTATCATAAAAGTGGTGTTGAACAACACGGTTGTACCATACCCTCGTGAGATTTGAACAGTATTGTACTGCTGACAGTAGTGTGTTGCAATAAAAATGCTGAGAAAAGGCAATGGATGAGAGGCATCACAACATTTCCCTACAGAGAAATTAAGAAGAAAATCAAACCTGACAGGAAGANATGCTGAGAAAAGGCAATGGATGAGAGGCATCACAACATTTCTCTACAGAGAAATTAAGAAGAAAATCAAACCTGACAGGAAGAGGTCTGGTATTATTTCAATCATAATAATAATTTTAAAAAAAACTTGGAAAAATTAGTGCATATTTGTCACTGGTCTATACTCACAGTTGAACTGGAAACAAAGTCTGTGTGCGAAAGTAAAAAAAAAAGCTATTTATAGTTCATAATGTTTCCTCTTTTATAAAGATTTTGACTCCTATTGCACACTTTCTCTCTTTATCTGTCTATCTCTCTCTATCTCTCCTTCACTCTCTATCTCTCTCTCTCTCTCTCTCTCTTTATCTCTATCTCTCCCTATCTCTCCCTATTCCGGGAAGACTAAAATACAGGTAGAGAACTAATACACTGGAAATAGAAACTGAAAGTGCTGATGATGATGACTAATGGGGCGGAGAGAAGACGAAGAGAAGCAGAAAGACAAGACAAAGAAATATTCAGATCACAGCAAAGACCGAGGTGAGTGCCTATATACATCTCTTCCTGTTCTAGGTGCATACTATAGTATGAGGGAGTTAGATTAACTAGACATTGTGAAATTGATTTCTCTTAATGGTGAGAGGGGTCACATGTGCTGTCTGAGGTCGGTAGGGGAGGGTTTGTTTTTAAACTTATTCAACCAGAGTGAGTATCAACAGTTTCTAAGCTAGGTTGTGTGTGTTTGATTATATACAGTTCCTGACTAGTAGTCTATATGTACATAACTAGAATGGAATGAACTTTGTAAAGTGTGTATATTACGTTTCTTGTCACTCCACCATCAGTGATGTCACATACCTATAAACAGGTGATATGCTCTGATATAACTGACAATTTATGCAACACCCTTTACACTCACCTAAGACCAGGATGCAGTTAGTTTGCATGTGTGACCTCCGCTGCACAAACACTGAGGATGATTTTAAAGTGAAGCAGAGACATCTTGTGTCCAGCAGTTAAACTTTTCAAATGAAACATAGAGAGATGTTTTAAAAATTGTAAATTACACTATAATTCAAAGCAAGAGTGTTTTTTTTAATACTGTATTGTACAAAAGTCTAAGGCCACCATCCCACCATCTTCATGCAAACTGAAAAAACAGGAAATATTAGCACAGCGAGTTTGTGTTATGTCCCAGGGTCACACGATATACTTGCTACTTCAGCCTAGTGCAGCTGCAGCTGTTTTCTTTTCTGTTCTTCTTTTTTATTGCTGCATACATATTTCCTGCATTTTCTGGTTGCATTTTAATTAAGAGACTCAGAAATAATCATATATATATTAATTATAGCATTGCTAAAACAAATCTAATGGTGGCCTAAGACTTTTGGACAGTACTGTATGTATTAAAACATTTCTGGAGAGGGTCTTTAAATGCTGGCCTTTATGTAATGTTTCGTAATTTCTAAGAGAACCTTGAATGTCCGAAACACACATATTTCTCACTTGACTACCACACAGTTAAGACTTTAAATGGTTTTGAAATGTTTTGTGTGTGAGCTTGCTGAGTGATAAAAGCACTCCCTGACACTGGGTGACTGCTCCCTCACAGATGCAGTGCCTCCGAGATCAGGATGCTCTCATCCCTCGGCCTCGTGGGGATTTGCCAAAGGTGTGTGCTGTGGCGCTGGCTGCCCTGACAATAGGAGGCATCTGGGTTTCATCTTCTGAAAGGTTATTTGGCTGGGTTGCCATGGTAATTCTCATCCTGACCCTTGGCCCTCTGCTGCATGGAGTGTGTCTGCTGGCAGAGGAAATGCTGTACCATACTAACACTAGGTGAGGGAGAGAGAGAGAG
>JANJYP010022521.1:0-21564 GCA_024605115.1 Rastrelliger brachysoma | reverse complement strand
ATGAAAACACAACATACAATACGTTTTGACACTTTTGAGGCTTATTTATTGTAGCCATTGAAACAGGTGCAAAGTAGGCTACACCTTTGGTAGTGCAACATTTGTGCCTCAGAACATTTAGTAACTGTAGGAATCAATAATAGTGCAGCATGTTCAGCCTCACAAAGAGGAACTAAATAAAAAAAAAAAAGTACGGGCTGTGGTCAATCCTTCGCCATCCTATTTCAAAGCTTGATATCCATCCTTCACCATCTTAGTTTAAAAAAACGATCACTTCACATGCTGCGATCTCCTGCAATTTCCACAGGCTCCTTACAGTCCCATGTGATTGGGACTGCTTGCAGCTTTAATCCAACTCCGGGACGGTAGGCAGAACGGACAAGGTACTGACAACGTCGCTGTGACACGTCCCCCACGGAAGTAACGAGTAACGAGCCTGTTTAGATCGCAGTAATGACTAATGCGTTACTGTTTATGACAAAGTAATTAGTTACTGCACTCATTACTGCAAAAGTAACGCAGTTACTGTAACGCGTTACTTAATTACGCGTTTCTCCCAACACTGAATACCAAGTAGTTTTAAACTGTCAAACAATGGCAATTAGGAACACTAGTTGATATATTACACCTTAATACACCACCATCACCCACTATGACCTCAGTAATAAACAAAAAGTAGAATTATCACCAAAAAACTGAAACTCGATAAACTTCATAAATGTAGAACTGTTGCATTGGATTGCATTAGATTGCACAGGTATATCTAATGAAGAGGAGAGAGTGTAGAACATGTAAGTGCGGAAAAAAATAAGCAGTTTTAAAAAGATTTTGACATAAAGGCCACTTTAAGGTCTCTATTATTCTTGTGCTTTAGTGGTGCATAGTTCCAAATTAGTACAAACTAGCTGACACACAGTAAAGCAGCAGCTTTTGTAGCCTCTGGATATCTGGTGCCCTGAGTCATTCATCACCAACAAATTCTGTTTTGGTGTCTGAACTGAAAAAATCTCTCAAAAAATGTAGCATAAAAAAATAATCAGTATCCATAGGTATGTGTGTATAGAGGACCACACAGCAGTGGATGTCAGGATCAAGCAGATAGAGGAAAAAGACAGTGGGAGGAAACATACTCAATGTAAACCACAGGTGACAGGCTCCACATTGCACCAGGCTTGTGTTCAGAGTTGATATTTATAAAGGCATTTCCCTATCAGAGAGGCAGCAGCCATGGCGACCATTTTTTTTTTCTTTTACGGAGGAGCAATGGTGTCTTTTTTTGAAATAAGAAAATAAACTGTTTCCTTTATCACGCTTGACCCGTTCCACCTGGCATTCATCAGCGGCGGGGGCCTACATGTTGGTCCTGTCGGCTGCTCTCCTCCCTCTGCCTCTTTTATCACTCTAATGGGGTGCTATCTCTAGGCTGCCTCTCTCTCCGGGTCTCGGCGGCCCCCGCTCAGTTCCCTTCAGCGCGCATTCTTTCCACATCCATCCCCGACACAGGGGCGGATTTAACACATAATCAGGCCGGACGGGAGGGTAGCCGGAGAAAGGGGGGAGAGGCTCTGCCCTGACAGGACTCATCATGCTAGGACCGCGGAGACAGAAAGACCCACACTAGTCATTCTCACTCTGGGCTTTGGCAGTCCGTGAAAAAAAACAAAACACAAAAAAAAAAAAGAAAAAAAAAAAAAAAAAGAGGGAATCTCCCACATTCCCACATCGCAGTTCACTCTGAGAGACGTCCGCTGGAATATTGAAACAGATGGGGAGGAACTCAATATACCAGCTGCACTGCTTGGACCGGTTACTCGCCCCCGTGCTGAGTTGTAATAAGGATAGTAATCTTGATTGTATTTATAGGCTGTAAGTAAAGAATAAAGGTTGTTTTCTAGCTTCGAAGCCCCTTCAGGACCAATACAGCACTGACACAATACATTCATGTTACTTTAATGTGTGACACCTAAAGGATAGATTGTATTTTCTGCAGCCGCAAAACTAAGATAGGACATGCTGCTATGTCAATAAAGGTTTGTCTGAGTTGCCCCTTTGCTGTACTGTACAGCTCAAAATACATGGCCGACTATACACATGGATTATTCTCGACAGTTTTTTGATTCTTGATACTAGGTCACAGATTTAGGTCTGTACTCAAAATAAAGGTTTGGGATTCAGTAAACGGCTCTAATGAGTACATAGAACACTAGAAAACTGGTGCCATGACGTCACCCTGTAATACTCGGTCAGGACACTGAACTTAAACTGGATTTGTAGGTTGGAAGAAAGCAAACAAACAAAGTAGTCGACTTCCACTTTCTTGCAAATTCTAAAGTTAGATAAAGATGAGTTAGATAAGATTGAAAAAGTGACTTTAGATAAGATACAGTAGAAGATTAATAAAACTAGAGTACTGCATAGATACAAACAAGCAAGTCGACTTCTACTGTAGTTTCTGTGAATTCTAAAAGGAGATATTGTTTGGATTTTTCATACCATTGTAACACCTCAGTTTCAACCACCAATCCCAAAATGATTACTTTTCAATATCTAAAACATACATTATAGGAAGCTACATACACCACACAATTACTGTCCTCTGCATCATTCACAAGGTATGAATCTGAGCAAACCTTTTTTTTCCCCCCTGACTAAGCACCCCTGGTCAGTTTTCAGACACATTTCAGTTGCTACTCAAAAAGGTTTCAGTAAGATTGAAGAACCAGCTGCAGTGAATTCATAGAAACTTCTAGCACCTGATCAGGGTAGTGACCTTGACTGGATTGTAGGTTGGAAGCGAGCAATGTAGAGAAATTGACTCCTGGTTTCTGTGAATCCCAAAGTTCGGTTGTCTTATCTTAAGTTGTCTTAAAGCACAAATAAGACTTTCTGCACCTGCATTGCTCATGAGAACACGCATGAAATATTGTCACCTGCATGTCTACATTAGTGAAAAGGTATAAGAACAAACCTTTTGTCACATTCAGTGTCACATTCTGATCCAAGCGTTCTCGTGTCATTGTTAACACTTGATGCTGAGGACACATTTCAATCGAGGAGTTTTGAAAAGACTGAAGGTGAAGAATCAGCTGCAGGTGAATTCAGAGGAAACTAAAGAACTGAATGTAAACTTAAAAAGTGATACAGGGTCATCCTGTAGCACCTAGTGACCTTTACTTGATTTGTATATTGGAAATAAGCAGAAGATGTTAACCCCTTTGAATTCTAAGGTTGGGTTGTTTGAAGGTTTCCTGCTGTTGTGATAGGTATGAGGACACGTATGAAACACTGTCATCTGCATCTCTGTATGAGTCATAAGGGCTGGGGTTAAAGTTCTGAGTAAATGTTCTGACACATTCAATGTCAGATTACATTTAATTGTTTGACTTGATCCTGTGGACATATTTCAGTTGAGGAGTTTCAGTGAGGTTGAAAGAAGCAGCTTCTGTGAATTCATAGAAAACTAGAAAACTGCTTAGAAACTGAAAATGTGGTATGAGGTCACCCTGTAGCATTTGGTGACCTTTAGTAGATTTCTATATTGGAAGTAAGCAAGAAAAATGTTAAACTCTTTGAATTACATGGTTGGGTTGTTTGAAGGTTTCTGGCTGTTGTGATAGCGTTAGGGTTGAGTTTTTGGTCCCAATGCCAAACATTAGATTTTCTTAAACCTTAAATGACACTTTCTGTACATGAAATACATCTGCCCACATCTGTCACTAGGGTTAGGGTTCTGAACAAAGATTTTGACACATTTATTGTCAGATTGCGATGCTGCGGACACATTTCTGTCAGTACTTAAAGAATATCAGAAGCAGCTTCTGTGAATTTCATAGAAAATTAGAAAACTGCCTAGGACACCAAAGGGCAAATTTGGAATCCGATCTGTCAACAAAGGCGCAAGATTAACACAAGAAAGAAAAAAAAACCCATTAAGGGGCGTTGCGTCACCCTCCAGACAGGGGAAATAATCATTTTCTATTTTGGCCTGAGAAGGGATATGTCAGACGCTCGTATAAGGAGTCACTGCCGCTCCCCACCTCCTCCCTGTCTGTCCCTCACCCAGAGTGTCATGACACTGGCAGAGCGTGAGAGAAACTGGATGTAATTCAAGAAATGTTAAGAAGCTCAACTCGGGAGGGAAAAAAAAAAAAAGAAATAAACCGAGATCTTACAAAAATACAGAAATCCATTTCTTTTGTATGCGTGTGCTGCTTAAGATAAGGAGACTTTGTTTTACTCTGCGGGGCTGCGATTGAAACACCATAGTCACAGGAGCATTTGATTATCTCTATCCCAGGACCTCTCCCTTTTTTTTTCTCAGGCTCCTCGTCCTTTTCTCTGTGTATAAAATTGCTGACACACACACACACATCACTGAATGAAAGTGCTTGACCACTGGAAGGGAAATTACAGATGCTGGTTCTGTAGCTTGCCGGGGAGCTCTGGTTGGAATGTAAGACTTGTATTTTCTTTTTCTCTCTCTCTCTCTCTCTCTCTCTCTCTCTCTCTCTCCCTCTCTTTCTGCTTAACCTCAAACCCCGCTTCTCTCGGGACTGACTAATTTTCTCAGTGTCGTAAATAAGCCGGCTGTTGTGTCTGCCGCCGAAGCTTTTTTAGCCAGCCCGTGTCAACAAGCGCAAGCTATTAGTCGGCCTTTATCTGAAGCCAGGCTTACATCTTCCTTTTTTTTCCAAAGGAGTCACTCTTATACACTTCATCCTTACAAATGTAATTACACGTTGCGGTGTAAGTCCTCTTGTCAGAGTCAACGCGTGTTGTAAAGGGTCTTGTTTTTTTTTTTTTGCGCGCTGTGTTTTAACATGTTTGCATGTCAGTGTTTGCCAGTAAAGTGTCAGTCATGTTGTCAGGTAGGAAAGCTACTGTTTGTGAGTGTGATGTAGTGTAATTGCTTTTGTGGATATTCCCACTCAGTAAGGGGAAAAGTATTGCTCGACGAAAGAAGCTCTCGTTCAGTAGGTGTTTGACTGTTTTAAAACAACGTCTCTCTTCGGTATCTGGTGCCAGGAAGAGGAACCGGCTAGTAGCAATGAGCGAGTGAGGCATGCATGCACCACCACCACCACCGCCGCTGCTGCTGTAGCCGCCGCTGGGGCAGGAATGCCGGGTTGTGTTTGTACTTGTCAATCAATGTGCTGGCAGTGGTTGGGAGGTGTGCGTAAGGGGGAGTTGGGGGGGAAGAGTGCTGCAGAAACACTTAGTCGCCCGTGTCATACAGGCATTTGATTTTGAGGCCTCATTTGCCGCTTTGTTGATTCTGTAAACATTTCCAGGTGCCTAACCCAGTCGGACGCGCTGATAAACACATCTGTCAACCGAGAGAGAGAGAGAGAGAGAGAGAGAGAGACAGGAGAGGCAAAAAAAAGCAAGAAAAATGAAGCGTGTTTTGCTTAGCGAGCTCGAGAGTCGAAGGACAAGTTTGGGGTTCATTACAGCGAGCAGAGGTCTGCTTTCTGGAGGCTTTTGTGCCGTCGATGAGAGCACTGAGTGATGGGACGGGTTCAACACAAGCTGATGTGACTTGAGTTTTCTGTTCTTGCCTCATGTGATGCGTAAAGCTGCTGTTGATACTAAGACACGTGCACTATAATGTAAGATAGTGTGAAGGCAGTACGAGGCTGTGACACTCACGATTAGCTGCTGTTACCTGTCCTGTTACTGTACAATACTGTAACAGAATAGAATAATGTAGAACAAAATAGAACCTTATTGGAAAACTGTCTTTATCTCACCAATAGCTCTTATATGTTAAAGTATAACATATAAGAGCATATCAGTTCCTGTGTGTGTGTGTGTGTGTCTGTGTGTGTGTGTGTGTGTGTGTGTGTGTGTGTGTGTGTGTGTGTGTGTGTGTGTGTGTGTGTGTGTGTGTGTATTATGTGCCAAATACATGTACAGCTAACTCCACACATGCTTCGTAAACTTTTCCTAGAACTAGATTTCAGACATTTGTTCGGTTTTTCTTTTCACGTTTGACAGCTTAGGAGAAAAAAAAAGAAAAAAGGAGACGTGGCATTGCAACCGTAAGCTACTAATGATGACATTATAGCAGCTGCTGAGTGCTACTTTGTTCAGCACTTCAGTTTGTGAGAAAACGAGCGAAGAGATGCAGTCATGTATATGCTGAGAAAGCGTACCCCCACCCTCACCCCCACCCTCCCCCTTTTAAATGCAATTTAAATATTTCACTTGGAGAAAAAAAAAGGTGCTGGTGTGTGTGAATGTCTCCTATTACAGTTTTATAAATTATAAATTATTATAAATTAGTGGTGCTCAGCTGGTGCTTTTGAGTTTGGGTATTGAAATCAGTGTTGGGGAAGAAGAAGCATAATTATAATCAGTCGAAATCACAGTTGAAAATCATTTTCATTTAAAAAAAAATTTAAACCACCACCACCACCACCTAAAAAACGTCCCCTCCCAGGCCTTATACTTGTCATAATCTGTCCTGTGGATCCCTTCATCCGCTTGGAGTGGCGCTCGCGGTGGGAGACAGGCTCCGGTCCCCGTTGGGCTCCCCTTTACTTCCACACACACACACACACACACACACACACATACACAGACACACCGGCCACCCAGCAGTACGGGCTCTCAGAAACCCAAAGGCAAACAGACACGGCGGCTTATCAGAATGTTTAAACAGGGCCGGCACAGTGTGGGAGAAAGCAACGTCTTAAACTGGATCTGGCTCCCATCCTTTAACCTGATGGAGAAAGCACTTCAGTGTCATTATCAACATCCAACATTGTGGAGGGGGTGGGGTGTGTGGGGGGTAGGGGTGATGTACACACAGCGGTATCTGATGTTGCAACTTGACAAGAGATGTTTTTTTTTTTACTTGACTGTTTGTCCAATGTTATCACACATCAGAAACTGTACATACTCTGGAAGCTGCTAAATATGATGAGTAAGCGCTCGTCGACTCCTGTGTATACGTTTCGCCCGGTCAGCATTTGAGACCCGGCGCACCGCTCGCGAGCCTGCCTCGTGGCTCTGTTTTCAATTACTGGCTCAGAAAAGGTAAAGAAAGATTAGAGATAAAATCATGTCTTTCTTTTTTTTTCCTCTATTGGAAAAAAAAGAAAGAAAAGAAGGTCTTGTTTCACAAGGCTGCGGCAGTGCGATAAATGGAGAATGACAGGGCTTTCATGTAGCTGAAACGGGGATACCCCGCGCCTCGGCCCTTCCTCTTCTTCTTCTTCACGCCGTTGTGGAAGCGTTAAAACTGAGGAAAACTCTGATCCCTCTATCCTTCTTATTCCGACCCTGACACAAGAGGTGGCGGCCAATATTTTTTCAAATCCCCTTTTGGCTGCAAAAAAAGAAGTAGAAAAAAAATAGCAGAGCAGAACTGAGATTTAAAAAAAATAAAATTGGGTGTAGACTCAGTATGAAAATCACTACTCATTCCTTTACAGTGGCTCATGAAAAATACATTTTAGTATAATTTATCAGTTTGTATGCAGAGCTATAGATTTCCTGCAGATTGTTTAACCCTTTCATACGATTTAGAGTTAAATTAGACCCGTTTTTTATGTTTAAGAGCTGTAAAAACACCATATACACATTTCTCTTACTAATGTGACCTCAAACATGCAAAAATGCTTCTTTTTTCAGTTTTTTTGCAGCTGATAAACATTTTTATAAATGCATATGTACAAGTTTAACATGTGTTTATTTTAAAAAAAATTAAAAATCAACATTCAAACATCATCATATTCTATTAGTACTCTACTAGACCACAAAATAGTCTTTATTTCCCATACCCATTAACAAAAAACAGAATATGAACAATATGTAAGGGTTAAGAACTCATGTGACCTAGATTGTAGTAATTTGTTGGCTTTAGCTCTGTTTTTAGACGTGGATTCACCAATTTTGGACGCTAAACTGAGCCATTAACAAAAAAAAAATGCATGTGATTCACAGTGGATGTTTTTTCTTTTTTTTTTTCTTTTACCCGTTTCCTTCCTGTCTTAGTCACATCTCGTTATCGTGGCTCATTTGGGGGACTTGTAATTTTAGAAAAATGGGTGGGTGGTTGAATTAGTCGGGTTTAAGAGCGTAATTAAATTTACTGTCTCGCCACGCAGGCAAACGAGAATGCTTTCTCGATTAGTCAGGTCGGTTGAAGGTTCGTTTACTCATATTGGTCAAAGGTAAAATGATCAGTGTGCTCGTGCTTGACTTATCTCTACTCCACCCTGGATGTTTCCTCTCAGAGATAGGATGCACTGTAAACAAGTCAGACCTCTTTACTGACCTGAGGTTTCACTTGAATCAAAATTTGTCATGGGAATATTGTAGCAAGTGCCTGCTTGATGAAGCCTGAGGGGGGGGTTAGGTTTATTCAGTTAGTGGCTGCATTGTTGTGTGTTCTGTCATGCCCTTTTCCTTATGGGAATTCAGGTGTAAAGTGACAGTGTTTGTACTGGACTAATATAACCTGCAACTGCTGAGATCATCAGTGATTATGTGATATGTGAACCTGGCTCTGCTCAGCTTTACTACATTAAAAAAAAAAACAAAAAAAAAACACTGTGCGAATTCCAGGTTGAATTTCTGGTTGTTTTTTTTTTTTTTTTTTTTTTAGCATGGCCGTATTAAACCGTTAACAGGGCCAGGTGCAAGGGTGAGCCCCCATTGACCCCCCCCCATTTCCCTTTTCATTACTACAGTGCTATAATACTATTTTTGTCTTTATTTGGTATCATTATAAGTGAACTCTATGAACTCTGAAGGAAAGGAAATGCAAAGATATTTCTAAATTGAAAACAATTCAAGGCATTCTCATCAAAAATATTCACATTAGAATGAATCACATTAAATCTAATGTAAGGCTTTGGAAATCTAATACCAGTCTGGCTTCATTAACCAGTTAACACATAGTAAACTTGGACATTTAAGGGAGTCTGGGGCCCCCCACTTTGCTAATGAAATCTTACTATAAGAGTTTTCATCGCTATAACAATTGAATGTGAACATGATTTTCCATGAAATCCCAACTGATCTATTCAACAAAATATATCAACATTCTCAAAATTGAATGTTTTGACTCAAGCTGTCCCAAATAAAATATTAAATGTGGAATATAGAATAGGGAAACAAGCTGGTGGGTGGCCACTTTCCATAATACTTTCCAAGTCTAGTTTTATTTGTATAGCCCAATATCATCAGTCACATATTAGCCTTAAGGAGTTTTGGAGTCTGTACAGCATTCAACATCCTATATCCTTAAACCCTTCATACATATAAGGTAAAACTCCCTAAAATAACATGTTACTGTTGGAAGATGCATATTAAGGGAAGCAAGAAAATTGGGACTTCCTTTCTCTATATTTAGATTCTTTTGTTTTACATTTTCTGGCCTTAATAATTATTCAAATGAAACAACTTGAGATGTTTTGACAGGAAAATCACTGGTGGAACTGTTCACCACTTATAGAAAACAATCTGTAAGAAGTGGTTGCAACAAGACACTGAAGCATTTCAGCTAAAAAAAAAAAAGTGCTCTACTTGTCATGTTTTTCTTCTTTTTTTTTCTTTCAAAATAAGAGCGTAACAATTGTAAAAAATGTCGAGTTCTGTAATTAACTAATTATTTCACTACGCAGAAATGTGGGAGCAGCTGGTATATGACACGACATTCCCATTTGATTCTGTACTAGTATAGCGGTTAGAGTTTCTGTCTTTGTCTTGCTCTCTCTCTCTCTCTCTCTCTCTCTCGCTAACCTCAACCGCCTTCTTTTTTTTTCTTCTTTATTTCCTTCCACAGCGTGCGGTCGTGGTTTCTACAAGTCCTCCTCCCAGGACCTTCAGTGCTCTCGATGCCCGGCGCACAGCTTTAACGACCGCGAGGGATCCTGGCGCTGCAACTGCGAGGACGGCTACTACCGAGCACTCTCTGACCCTCCCTCTGTGGCCTGCACGAGTAAGTTTCTACCCGCGCCGGTTGCTAGGTAAACATGGTGAAAAAAAAAAAAAAAAGTTCACCGGGATCTGAATTTAAAACAGCCCCATACATACACATAAAAAAAACACTCGCCAGACCTGCTCACTCAGACTATAGTGGCCTCATGAAAGCCCCAGATGTGTTCCATAGCAGTTCCTCTCCCTCCCAGTATGTCATTATAATTATGTTTGCAGGCTTGCATGTCTGTTTTGTGTCTTAGCTGGTTGCTAATGATGAGAGGAGCAATTTGCCATTTCCCGTCTGAAAGATTGCAATTACAGTCAGCGGCGGCAGCCCAGGCGAGTACCATGCCTCTTCATTTGTCCTGGCCAGTGTAACAGTTATGTGTCAGCCATTGATGGCTTATTTACACAGGCTGGTGGTGGTGGGTAGTGGTGGTTTAGGGGTAGAGGGGGGTTTAAGATTCAGTCTGGAGGGTGGGGCTCATTTGGCCTCTAAATCTATTCTCTAACTCCTAACACGTTTATTGTAAGTCAGAGGAGTTTTTCTTTCTTTTTTTCCCTCCTTCACTGTTGCTGTCAGCTACTGTGCACACAGTGAGGAAACGGGGGGTGGGAGTGACATATCCCGCCGCGACAATGTTAGCACTCTGCTTTATCTCTGGAGGTAAACAGCACCCCTAAACATAATCAGTGCACCTTATCTGCGCGCCTTCATTCTCGCTGATAATCTATCACAAGACTCCTTTATAAAGACCCACAGGCTTCTTCCGGCTGCTGGAAACATGCTCATGTCGTTTCTTTCTCTCTTTTTTTTTTTTCTTTGACACATCTGTTAAGTAGGAGACTGGCAAATTAACAATTTAGTTTGTGGTAATTTATTTTGTACCAATTTTCGCTTGATTCCAACACAAACACAAACACATATGCAGGAAATCAGCACGCCTGGTTTACATCCTGAGTAGAACTGCTTTTTTTTTCCCCCTTGCCAAAGTAGGCCAAGTCAGAATCTCTAATGTACATGTGTGTGTGTATGTGTGTGTTTGACTGCTGCTGAGATATTATTCATATAGTAGAATTTCATTGCACTGCACTGGTTTGTCTATGCATTAAATCAGAGAATCAAATAGAGGATTATACGGATTGGAATTTGGATTTAATGTTGTAAATTTAATATGAGAAACAATCCTTTGTGTTTTATGAATGTTGTTAAAGCAGCATGTGGAGAAACATCCCTCCCACCCCCGTCTTCCCCTGATGCTATTCCCGTTTGTTTGAACATAGTGTGCAGGTGTGTTTATGTTGCCCCAAGTGTTTGCATCAGTTATAAATTATTTGCTACAAGTTTGCATCTTTTATTAGATTATTTAAATCTAATCTGCTGGAACAATGCAGCCTTATNATCTTTTATTAGATTATTTAAATCTAATCTGCTGGAACAATGTAGCCTTATTATACAAGTTGAAAGAAATGATCAGGAAGGATAAAAAAAAATTCAGGCTGTATAGACGAGAAAGACTGAGCCATATACTATAAACATTAACTATCATTGAAACCTCAACCTTCTATTTTGCATTTCAGTTGGCTGTTTCTAGCCATGTGCTGTAAAATGTGGAAGAAATGCTCCCAGGAACAGAAACNTGAAACCTCAACCTTCTATTTTGCATTTCAGTTGCCTGTTTCTATCCATGTGCTGTAAAAATGTGGAAGAAATGCTCCCAGGAACAGAAAGTTTGCTTGTTCGTAAGAATCTTCCACAGGGCACTGTGAAATAGCTCGAAGGCATTGTTAACATTTGTCATTTTCTAGACAGATGTTGTCACTTTTTGGGGAAAAAAATATTCATTCNCATTTTCTAGACAGATGTTGTCACTTTTTGGGGAAAAAAATAACAAGTATTCACAGTGTTCTTCGTGCACTTGAAAAGTTAAATTAATAAGAAATAAAACAGCCTGCTTAGGAGTATTGCTGCTACATCTTTACTTTGTCTGCTATGGTCGCTAACTTATGGTGGTTAATGTTAGCTAATCCTCTCCGTGCTTGTTTAGCATGTCACTAACAAACTATTTAATGTTTTTATCCAAAGCTGTGACTACTACTTTTGTTAATGATCAAGCTGGTGATTATTTTCTAGACTAATTGATTAGTTTAATAAAATTAAAATGGTGAAAAGTATCAATCACTGTTTTGCTAGATGAAGCCTCAACTGTGCATAGTCCATAGCATAAAGATATTCAGTTTACTATAGCAGATGACCAAAGAAATCAGAAAATATTCACATATTAATAAGAAATAAAACAGCCTACTTAGGAGTTTTCTTGCTACAACCTTACTTTGTTTGCTAACTTGTGGTGGCTGATGTTAGCTGTTGTCATCTGTGCTTGTGCTACGCTCTGTTTAGCATGACACAAATACACTTTCTAATGGTTTTATCCAGAGCTTCAACTAATGATGATTTATTTATATAATGACCAAGATGTTGATTATTTGATAGACTGACTGATTAGTTGTTTGGTTTTTATAAAATGTTTGAAAATGGTGAAAAGTATCTATCATTGTTTTGCTAAGGTGCTAAATGACAGTTGACATTGACAAGCAATCAATGAAGTGGTATATAAGTCATGCTTGTTTGCTGCTAATGGTGATTCCTGCTTTTAGAAAATGCCATTATTATATAANCAATGAAGTGGTATATAAGTCATGCTTGTTTGCTGCTAATGGCATTTTCTAAAAGCAGGAATCACCATTATTATATACTCATAATCATGTTCATAAAAAAGTTACATTATATAGTTTTCATTTAGTTATAGTTTATGTCAAATGGTTTGAGGAAGTGTGGAACATCCTCAGCGCCTCATGAAGCGAAAGAGAGAGCGATGTTATAGTCTTCCTTTCCCGTATTCATCTTTTTAACTCTCGTTCCCAGAACCGTCTGACACAAACAAGGACACTGCTCAGCCTAAGCAAATCTGAGGCCGGCCAAAGACCACAAATCACCAATCTCTCCGCGTAAGCTCGACGGAGTGGCGGTGGTGTGTGTGTGTGGGAGGAGGGGGTAAGGGGGGGGCAACCACACAGATCTTGTTCTAAAAGACAGGTCCATTACTCACTTCTCCAACCATCCTAATCGGATGTTAACGCTTCACTCTAACGTATCCCGCTGATCAAGGGCAGGACACACACACACAAATGCGGCAGCGGTGGCGGTAAAGAAAGAGAAAGTTGCCACACTTCTTTTTGTGGTGTCCTCTGGCTGTTCCCTTATGGGGCAATCACCTTGGCCATGTAGCGCAGTAATTACTGAAGTTGCCTAATGCACACTTTCCATTATTCATTTTCATTAACTTCAGGTCTACTCTTGATGACCCCATACCATTATATGTAAATATGTATTTTTAACTTCTATGAACAGCCCTCCTTCCTCCTCTACATTCAGCTTTCTGTACGTGCATTTCCTCATTCATTGCTGGATTAAGTCAGTGTGACCAATAGTGACTGTGATTTCCCTTTTTTTTTCCAAGTCTTATCCAGGCCAGGAGTGAATAGTAATTGAAAATGAATTTGCACTGCCTGAACAAATAGCTTGATTGACAGATTTTTTTAAATAGGGGTTTGTAAAGCTACCATATCGTAGGCCTTAGCAAAACAGTGGAGATGGATCTCTGGCACACAGAGATTAAGAATGTGTCTATGAGGATTTGAGGAGGAAAATGAGATGAAGATGTAATGTGGGGACATGNCTCATAATCATGTTCATAAAAAAGTTACATTATATAGTTTTCATTTAGTTATAGTTTATGTCAAATGGTTTGAGGAAGTGTGGAACATCCTCAGCGCCTCATGAAGCGAAAGAGAGAGCGATGTTATAGTCTTCCTTTCCCGTATTCATCTTTTTAACTCTCGTTCCCAAAACCGTCTGACACAAACAAGGACACTGCTCAGCCTAAGCAAATCTGAGGCCGGCCAAAGACCACAAATCANCAACCACACAGATCTTGTTCTAAAAGACAGGTCCATTACTCACTTCTCCAACCATCCTAATCGGATGTTAACGCTTCACTCTAACGTATCCCGCTGATCAAGGGCAGGACACACACACACAAATGCGGCAGCGGTGGCGGTAAAGAAAGAGAAAGTTGCCACACTTCTTTTTGTGGTGTCCTCTGGCTGTTCCCTTATGGGGCAATCACCTTGGCCATGTAGCGCAGTAATTACTGAAGTTGCCTAATGCACACTTTCCATTATTCATTTTCATTAACTTCAGGTCTACTCTTGATGACCCCATACCATTATATGTAAATATGTATTTTTAACTTCTATGAACAGCCCTCCTTCCTCCTCTACATTCAGCTTTCTGTACGTGCATTTCCTCATTCATTGCTGGATTAAGTCAGTGTGACCAATAGTGACTGTGATTTCCCTTTTTTTTTCCAAGTCTTATCCAGGCCAGGAGTGAATAGTAATTGAAAATGAATTTGCACTGCCTGAACAAATAGCTTGATTGACAGATTTTTTTAAATAGGGGTTTGTAAAGCTACCATATCGTAGGCCTTAGCAAAACAGTGGAGATGGATCTCTGGCACACAGAGATTAAGAATGTGTCTATGAGGATTTGAGGAGGAAAATGAGATGAAGATGTAATGTGGGGACATGAAAAGCCAAATCCACGTTGAATAAAGATGAGGACAAGAAGTTCCAAAAAAATACATAGCTCTAGATATATTGTTTCACCCCCCCCTCCACACCCCTCTACCCTACCCCCTCTAGTGTGTGCGTGCGCTATGTGTTGAGAGGGGGCGGAAAGAAAAAAAAAATGCTTTTGTTTGTCGAATGTTTGTCGGAGCCATTCATATGCAAAGTTAGGGAGAAAATGAGATATATATACGGAGGACGGCAGCAGGGAGGCATATTCTCTCTCGAGGCAGGGCACAGAGTGGAGCTGTTGACAGGTTGGGGAGTGGGCATCAATCATGCAACAGCTGTGAGCAACGTTGGTGCAAGCTCAGGGCTGAAAAGGGCAGTCGTGAGCAGTTGTGTCCTCCTCCCAAACACCCCCCTCCCCACCCCACTACTCGCTCCCTTAAAAATGTGCCACCTCAACAAGTTGACGTCCATCAGATCAGAAGAGTCCATCCTGCCTGGAGTTGCTAAGGGACTGTGATAGAATGTAGCCTCCGGTGTTATGTTCAAAATCTACAAAAGTATTTACTACAGATTCGTTTTTAAGAGGATTTTTAGTTTCCATCATCTTTCAAATTGTAGTATTTTACCAGCACTCACTTTCACTAAATTGTTCAAATTCTCTAAATTGTTGGCTTGTTTACAACATGCCTGATTGTTTATTGTCAGACTTCATTGTAGCGAAGTTAACGCGAGGTTCCACATCCCAGTAATTACTGTGGTCAGGGGTGGATTAACTCAGCAGGAAGGCCTGAGGGCAAAAATGAGCACTGGGGCCCCCAAATCCCTCCCCAGTTACTCCAAGTTAGTTTGGATACAAGTGGAGAATATGCATTTTTTACATATGATATCTGCTGATATAAGAGGATAGGAAGTATGGTATAGGAAAAAAAATGGTTTGCTTCAGTGACCCAAGCATTTTTTCAATTACCGTATTATTTGGAGAAAAAAAAACAAAAAAAGCTTGCTGACAAGGTTGATTTAAGACTTTTTTGGGGGGCCTTAATGGTCTGGAGCCACTGGGCTTTTGCTTGCTTTACCCAGTTTATAATTCATCCCATCTACCCATCTGTTATCTATAGCAAAGTTGTAATCAACCACAGTCGTCCTGTTAGATTTATTCTGGGAACCCATACAACACATCACCGCAGTGATCAAATCTGTCACATTCAAAGACACTCACAATCAGTGTTTTAGAATATTTTATAGAATGTGATGAATACAACATGTTTGAATGTTGGTTTTTGCACATTTGTACGTATGCATACATGCCCATGTGGTTTAGTCAAGTTTAAAGGGGATAAAATGTGAAAATAAACATATGAATAACTTGCAAACATTCCTTTTTTGTAGACCCAGCATCAAATTTCTGCTTTGATCCATTTTGAGAGAATATATTAGAGGATTGTGGTAAAAATGTAGTGTAACCATAAAAATTTAGTTTCAAGTAATTAAACTTTAATACTGCTAAATAATGCTAAATTCTCAATAAAACACCACATCAACTAGTTTGGCATGATCTTACATTGTAACTTGTTGTAATGCAAAACAGTTGTTCTAAATATTATATTTAGCCTGGGGAACCATTTACATTCTTTTAAATAAAGCAAGTTTTAGTATAAACCCACTTAAATACACTATAGGTGATAAAATATTGAAAATTTATCATTCTTTTGCGGTTACACCATTTGACATTTTCAGTAGCATTCAATCTTTTGGTTGACATAAAACCAATAAAAATACTAATTGTACATTTTAACAAATCTACTTTGTAAAATATTTTTGAATTGCTAACCCATTGTTGTCACTGACACATGAACACGTGTATCAGCTGCAAAAAAGCATTAAAAAAGGATCCAGTTTTTTTCTATGTTATATACTGTGAGTCACATTAGGGAAAGTGCAGCTAAAATAAAAGTGTACATGGTGTTTTTACAGCTTTCAAATGTAAAAATGACTTAAAATTGATCCTAACCAGCATGTAAGGGTTAACTTCATGAATGTGATGCATGAAGTTTCTGTTCTGTCTGTTTTACCACTTACAAGGTACCTGAGGAGTTTGTGTAAAGCCATCACACACTATCTGACCAATGACATGGGCTTCTGTCATCGGTCCAACACTCACTGTTTTACAGACATGACAAGGGAGTCACTGTGTCGCTCTTCAATCCTCTCTGCAGATGTTTCTTGGCATCAAAACTTCATTTCTTTGCATATTTTTTTTTAGTCACTTTACTATGCGTGAAAACTCAGTTGTTCATTGCTCGAACGCAACCTTAATGATTCTTCCCCCTTCATTTTTTTTCTCTTCGCATCTTCGTGTCCGTGTGCCATCTTTCACTCTCAGGAGATGAGCTTGAAATGGAATCTCAGCTTGCAGCACACATATCCTGCAAGTAGCAAAATCCAATATTGAATTCAGCGTGGCAGCATTGAAGTAGTATTGAAATTTTGGGATATTACAACAACAGCAGCAGCAGCAGTCGGAGACCCTTAAGCCAAAAAAATTAAAAAAAAAAGACTCTCCAAGTTCCTCTTCTGCATGGCTTCCCTCGTACAGACTTTTTTTTACCTCAGCCCCCCGTCATTAGAGGCTGGGTCACGGGGTCACAACACACATTTGTAGAGTGAGGATTACCTCATGGGCGATTTGAATACCGCTCACCCTTACCGCCCGTCCGCCCCCCCCCTTCTTCTTCTTCTTCCCACAGCTCCCCAATTAGAGTGCAGCCAACTAATAGGCTGTGGAGGGTTAAGGCAGCCCCCCGAGCACCTCTCAAGGCCGATAAGCGCCGGATTCTTCTCTCTTAAGCTCGGATTTACTCAGGTCTCACAACTCTGCACAGAGTCGAGATGAGCTTTGAAACATGACCTAAAAAAAACTGTCAGCTACCATATACTGCGTTTTCTATACGGTCGATTATTCTATACATCCTTTTTTTTCATTTTCTCACCGCTTTTACACATGGCATCGCTTTGCTTCTTCCACAAAATCACAGGTTCTGCCTCCGAAATCTCCGCCGCGTTTGCATGCAAATGATTTAACGGGAAACATAAACCGCGCATACTTACATATTTATGCACAGCAACAACAACAACAACAAAAAACACCCTCGCACACATATATACAAGCGCACACGCGCGGGTGCATACACTACAACACGCTAAAACCTGGCGCTCGGTCACAGTGGCAGCGTTGGAGGGGAAGCGAGCGAGTCATGATTGAGACATTTCAGGCTGTGGGGGCTCTTGGCAGGCTAATCCGTGAAATGAAACTTGACTGGGAGGAGGGGTGAGAGAAGGAGAGAGAACACGAAAAAAGATAAGACAGAGTGGGGGAGTGAGAGACAGGGAGGGAAAAAAAGAAAAAAAAAGTAGAGAAAGAAGAGAGGGAGAGAGCAACAAGCCCTTGAGCTGTGAGGATGAGCAGACAGACAGACGGAGAGAGGGAAGAAAGAAAGAGAGAGAGAGGATAGAGTAGGAAGAAGGGTGGAAGGGAGAGGGAGGGGGGGGCGCAAATCTGTGCTGCAGGTGAAGTAGCAGCAGCAGTAGCAGCAGCAGCAGGAGAGTTTCATATGGCTAAGTCCAGACAGATCATATATGCAAGAAACAAAGAGACGCCAAGGTAGGAGAAGGAGATGGATAGAGGACCGGAGGGGTTTAGTCTTCTTCAACTTCAAGTGAAGTACGATGTGTCATCTGACCACCGCTACTGACACAAAATGTTTATACGTTCTCTAGATAAAGACCATCCCCATAGCGTTCTACCAACTGCCCTGAAAACTCTTCAAAAAAACCTCTTTTCAGACAGCCTCTTCTTTAAAAAAAAAAAAAAAAAACGTTTGTGGTGTTGCACATGTGGCATTGCGTACACATAAAAAGCAGCGGATGTCGTCGTGTGAAAAAAAGAGAGTTTTGAAAAATCTTGTTCTGGGAAGTTCCAAAAATGATTCTGCTTTTAGGGAAAAAAAGGAGGAAGAAAAGGGAGTTTCAGTTTTATAGTTTGACAAAAAGCACAGCTTCTAGTGTACTGCTCATCTCAATAACAAGAGAAAAAAGACAAAAGCCACACAGATCTGGGGTCAGTCTAATCTAATTTCCATTTCAGTTGCCATATTGCAAAGAAATCACACTTTTGATCTGTCGCACCTGAGACCCTGAATGAAAGCGGGATGGAGATGTTATCATGGCGTACCTTGGTCATGGAAATGCCAGGATAAAAAAGATCCCAGAAGTTCAGGTTAGGGGAAGGGAAGATGTATAACTACATGTGTTTTCGTGGCACACCTTCCCCTTTTTTTTTGGTCCACGAAGAAGATTGAGAATGCGGGTCGCGTGTCAATGCCGAGGCTGAAGTCGAGTGGCGCTATCAGCAGTCACTCCTCTCCACTTCACCTGCCACAGTGGGCTCTTTCATCTTCCACAGTCCACAGTCTGTCTCTTATCTTACCCGATTATCATGAATATGGATGTCTCCGTTGAGCCCCTTAGTTCTAATGGGTGGAACAGGCTGAAAAAAAAAAAAAACAACTAAGTGCTGTATTAATGAGCCTGAATATCGTGGCAGCAGTTTTTTGGCTGTTTGCGCGAATATGGTATGCAGGACCTATTTTGTTAGTTAATGTGACAAATTTAATGCGTTTCAGAGGTCTCCTCCCTCAAAGATTTCCTCAAAGAATATTTCCTGAAAGAGAGATTTCAAGCTGAACAAAATGAAGATGTTCTTAACAAATTCATAAACAAAAATGAAGAAGTCGTATAATCTTTACTGCTGTTAGGGGAAGTTTATTTATATCAACATCTGGGGTCATAAAAAATGCCAGTCTGGAATTTGAAAGATGAAAGGAGCAATTTGTTATTTATTGTTTTACGAGATGAGATAATCTCTTTGCCGTCGCGTAAACGTTCGAAGGGTAACGGTCTTGCGGTCCTGTGTGCGTTTGATGCCGCGGAGCTAGTTGTATGTCAAGTGAAACTGGATATGGCAGCTACAGAGTGGTGATAATCCAGGTTTAAATCTTGTTCATAAATTGTGTGGGTGAGCCACATTTTATGTCTTTTTTTTCCCTTTCTGGAGACATTAACTTTAAGTGTCCTACTGTCTACATGATATACCTTTTGGAAAAGGGAAAGCCGGTAAAGCCACTCTCTCCAGATGGGATAGTGGTATATTTTTGAAGAACAGGAAGACTTAAGACAGGGGACTGTTTGTGGCTTCTGATTCCACTCTCAGCGTTTGTCTGCCTCGTCTAACTGTCTAACCGTGTCTCAGTCATTTCCATAGCAGCTGCACATTTTATGCTGTTAACAATCGCTTTGTAAACAAAGCCCGTCATCCATCTGGATGAATCACCAGCTATATTTACATGCATGAGCACACTGTAAAACAAACAGCATTTCAGTTATTTCTTTGTCAAAGCTACCTCACAGTTAGACTATTGTTTTTGGAGTTCAGGCAAATGTATTGATTCCATCAGCTCTCATCAACCTAATTTCCAGTAGTTGACTACAATAAACATTATGCTACCTTTTCCACATCAAATAGCAGGCAGATAATGTTAGTGACCAACTTGTGAATATAGAGGAGCATCAGAAGGCTCAATTATTTCCTCTGTGGACCCAGCCAGCATGTCCATGTGAGCCCCATAAGGGTTAAATTTGGCCTGCAAATATGGGTTCCAATGGGTTTGTCTACAATTTGCCTGACTAGGTTTCAGTTGGGGCCCAAGTGGGTGAGACCTATGTAGACAACATATGCTAACCCTAACCCATATTGGCTTCAGGTGAGATCAGATTATACCTTGGAGTCCATTTAGTTAACCCACATGGGCTTCACATATGAAAGACCCACACAATTTGTCCAATTTAACTTGGTACTGACATAGCCAACATTTAACCAGTGTGGGGCCCACATGGACATGCAACCTGGGAACGTGGTGGAGACTATAATAAAGCTTAAATAAGAGTAAATATATGATGTGCATTCATCAGGCAACCAAAAACTGCTAAATGTAATAACAGGCAATACATATTACCCATTATAAGTAANGTGCATTCATCAGGCAACCAAAAACTGCTAAATGTAATAACATGCAATACATATTACCCATTATGAGTCAAAAAAACCATGTGAAGTTTTGTCGTGGAGTTCTACTTAAGACTTAAGTGCAGGCCAACTTAACTATTACCCTCTAATGATATTTCAGAATCCTTCAAAATTCAGCCAACATCTGTTTTGTTATGTTGACTACAGTTTGCGGTCAGGCTTCATTTTTAGTTGAATCATTTCAAAAGTAAAGCTGTTTCAGATGTAATCCATTACGCACTGTGCTGACTAATCATTATTTATTTTACCGCACTGTCAGTATAAATATTTGGCAGATGTATAGAAGGACATCTATCCAAAGAGAATTGTGTTTCAAATAAAATGCATGCTGAGAAGTATGCTAACAAGATAACAGTGTTTCTGAAGTTAATGAATGAGTTAAGCGCGCAATCAAATTTAGACATTTAGACAACTCATCATTTTAAAACTGAAACTCATTATAAGTTCTGAAGGAGGTTCTGAATGCAGACAAACCTCTCACACTGTCTCATAAACAATTTAATTAGTTAGTTTTTACAGTGTTTAGAGTGGTGACGGTGCAATGAGATGGAAGTGAAGTGTGAGGTTAGATGGGTACACTTCCACTTTTAATGACAATTCATAAAAAAAATAGTGACATAAAACTGTGTTGCATGAATTCTGACAATGAAATTATTCCCCCTTTGAAACCCTGTGCTCTACTCTTTGATTTCACAGTCTTCTAACACTGACCTTGGCGCCTGCCAGAGCTGACTTCCTTTCAGTGTACCTGTACCATTTTTTCTAGGTCTGAGTCTTATTATAATTGAGTGTCAGTGTTTGGCTCTAGGGCTGGAGCTGGCATGTCCCGTAGTGGATTTTTTTTT
>JANJYP010022511.1:0-14764 GCA_024605115.1 Rastrelliger brachysoma | reverse complement strand
TTACTATTAAGTTATAAAAATTAATATATGTATTTATCTCCTGGTGCACATTGCCTGTTTAAGGGTTCATTTAATGCCAGTTTTGACTTTTCCTGGGTCTTAAAATGCTACTTGGCTCAAGAGAGGCAGTTCTCACTGTAGCAGCTGAACTGGGGGGGGAAGACATAGAAGGAATGGAAACAGCAGCTTGGCCCTAAAGAGAGGAAGAGAGGGAGGGGGGAATCTGTCCGTGGGGCCATGTTTATTCCATTTGTGTCTCATTACCTTGAGAGCAATTAATTATAGCAGGAAACTTCTCTTTAATTTAATCATCTGTGTAAATGACTTCAATGTCTCGTTATAACGTACAGTGTGAAACTACAGAAGGCTGCTGATTGAGCACAGACGAGGGCGTTAAAAAACAAAACAAAATAAACCTGAGCCCAACTGAGGTGTAATTCTTTTTTTCATGGTTGCACTCTAGCTGCTAAGGCAGTGCTAATACACGNCAACTGAGGTGTAATTCTTTTTTTCATGGTTGCACTCTAGCTACTAAGGCAGTGCTAATACACAGTGAGATAGTTTAGTATTTAACCCTGATATACTGTTCATATTCAGATTGTTGACTAGTTTCCCATCGTAATTAATCTCATAAATAGAGAAATAGGGATTATTCAGTTTTTTACATCTCTCGTTTAGAGGGATGAACTATATCAAATGTGAAGAATGCAACAGTATTTTTACCGATATTTTTGAATAAATGTGAATCAAACACTACAAAATATGTATCATCTGCACTAAAATGTTTTACAGAGGTTCAAATATATATTTCTTTTTTTTTGTTTATTCAAGGTCACATTAGAAGTCATCAAATTTCAGGCTAAAGTCAAATGTATTCAGGGTGTATTTACTGCTCTCAAATATTTNAGAGGGATGAACTATATCAAATGTGAAGAATGCAACAGTATTCTTTTACCGATATTTTTGAATAAATATGAATCAAACACTACAAAATATGTATCATCTGCACTAAAATGTTTTACAGAGGTTCAAATATATATTTCTCTTTTTTTGTTTATTCAAGGTCACATTAGAAGTCATCAAATTTCAGGCTAAAGTCAAATGTATTCAGGGTGTATTTACTGCTCTCAAATATTTAAAAAAATGGGTCAAATTTGACCTTTGAATGGTATGTGAGGGATATAAGATTTATTTTGATTTGCAGTGCACTCAGTGTTGAAAAAAAAGCAATAACAGAGTGTGTTCTCGCCAATCTGTCTACACAGGAAGCATTCAGGAACAGTGTTAAGTGTAGGTCATCTGTGTTTTGGCAGCACTCGAATCAAACACAAAATGGCTGTAAACAAACTCAAAACCTAAAAACAGGACTTGAATTAAAATCAGAAGCAACAGGAAACTGTCTCGGTGCCCTCCTGAACTATTTGGCCTGAAATACATGTATGTGTATGTGTATGAGAGTGTGTCTAGATCATTAGCAGCTGCTTCTCACTTTAGTGTTTAAGAGTGTATTGTCATCAAAGAGTTTCCTGTCCTGTAAGTATTTCTATTATCTCTGTCGTTTCAATAATGGTCCTCTTTCACAGAACCCACAATAAATGCAAACAGAAATAATCACAGTTTCATATCCTCTCTCTCTTTTTTTGTCATACACACAAAAAAAAACATTACAGGGCATGAGTATCAATGTGCATATGAGATGTATGTTTAAAAGTGTGTGTANCAAAAAAAAAACATTACAGGGCATATGTGCATATGAGATGTATGTTTAAAAGTGTGTGTATGAAGCTGAGTAGTGTTAAATAGAGTATGTTTTATAAATAAAGAACCTACAAGTTTAGCTTCTTTGAGGCACTAACATTAAGAGGTGGTGGTCTGTCCTGTCGTGATGAGCTGTGTGCTTATCCCTGTCAGCAGCTGCTCATTTACTGAAAATAACAGCAGTCGCTTGTCTACTAATGGAGACTGATTACCTTACAAAGACACTGATGTGCACCACAGTTAAAAAACAAAGAAACAAAATACAACTGATTGCCCAAAGTGGTGCTCGTGTTCATTTTCTACCTCAGAAGAACCATTAGTGTGTTAAGTGAGCTACATCTATCACAGCTGAAATAGTGAATTAAGACAAAATAAAAACAGGTTGTGGACAAAGCCTACTGTTCTAAAAATACTACGATAAAAAAAAAAAAAAGGCCCATCTTTTTTAGATTTTAAGGGGAAGTTCTTGTCCTTTTCTGCAACTGTCATGGTGAGAGGTCAAAAAGTCTTGAACCTGTTTCAATTTAAAACAGAAATAAAACAAAAGCAGAAAGTAGAAAGTCTAGCATCTAATTATCTGCATGCTGGAATCAATTGGGAGTGCAGCTTCTATCTCTCTTGTTAACAGTGCTTCAAAAAATATTTATCACATCTCACTCTAAAAATAAAGCAGGAAAGAAAAATCATCATAAAAATCACAAAATAGAGATAGTAAAACTGATATATCTCTCTATATTCATTGTACTTACACAGGAAAAAAAAAAGAAATAAAAGGAAAAAAAATCATCTGTTACGAGAAGAAAACAACTCCAGTGTCAACCTTTTTGACTTTGTGTGTGTTTTTGCTTGTTTTACAACAACAGGAAGCTAGTTATTTATATGACTACAAAATAAAAGTCCATGTGACTCATTTTTTTCTTCCCTCAGTAGTAAGTAGTTCTGGGTGTGATGAGGATAGTGTCCAAAGTCTGGGATCCATCTGTCTTTATGTGTGTAAATTGGATGAAGAGAAAGAGAGATGTCTCTTGTAGTGAGAAAAAACTTCAGGTTCCAGACTTGTCCCCAACAGTGAGATTAAAAGCTCCTTCTATCTAACATATTGGCTCTTTCTGCTCCTTCAAAGCATCTGGTTTGTGTGTGTGCAAAAAATCTCACTTTCACACTTTACACAAAAAAGAAAAAAAAAATCCAGGTAGGAAGCCACAGTCATCAATCTTTCCAGGTCAGACCCTGCAGAAATGTTTTGCGAGAAATTGGCTAAAAAGGCAAGTTGCGGCTTCACCACCTTCAAAGTAAGAGCTCACACACTCAAGACAGGTATTAGCCATTAAAACACTGTCGTTAACAGTGATGACAACATATATGTCTACTCACACACAAACACACATACACACACATACACACACACACACACTCACACACACACACACACACAAACACACACACACACAACACACTCCTCCTTATTGCCTCTTCTCCGGGGAATATGCTCCCCACAGTTCAGTGATTCACATAAGAAAAGTAGAATACTCCTGCACACCCAGTTTACGCTTCGCAGCTCGCAGTATTTTCTGAGTTGTGTTTTTTTTTAATGTGTTTTGTTTTGTTCCCCGTGACATTTCACTTCTACGGGCTTGTCCCCTCCCCTTTTCTTTCTTCTGTGTGCAGGAGTATTCTGTCCCATCTGAACCTACACACGTTGTACACCTCCTGCACTCTGTGGTGGAGGTCTTTCTTTTTAGTGTTGCGTCTCATCTCATTCGGTTCTGTCTCATCAGTGGGACGATGCAGGAAGGCGGGCCGGCCTTCGTCAGGAATGGATGTTTAAGGAGCTCGCTGGCTGTCGCCCGCTGAGCCAGGTCTCGCACCAGCATTCTGTCCAAGAAGCCCTTAAGCAAAGGCGACACCTGGGAGAGAATATGAGGAGAGAGAAAAACAGCCATGTTATGTTACACTACAAGTTTTTTAAAAAGGTAATCTGTAAAAAAAAAAAAAAAAAAGGGGAGATTGCTGCGTTGTTTATCAATGAAACCACATTTGCACAAACAAACAAAAAAGAAAAATCCAGTAGCTGTGGATTTGTGGGTTGTTGTAAAATCCAAGTTTTAAATGGCGAGAAAACCAGAGTTTACACAAATTCCTTTAGTCAGTAATGTTGAGCAGTTTCTATGGGTTAGGGTGAAAAAATAGTAGATTAAGGTGGTACATGTTGATACCAAAGTACAGTGTTTCCCACAGAATTGTAAGAGGCTGGTGGTTGGACCTCAGAGTACACCAGAAGGGTGCATCGGACTGATGCACCATTCTGGCACTATAAGACCAAGATTAAGGTGTTATATCTATCAAACATAACATGAATGTACTCAAAACAATTCTGTGGCTTAATACAGATGTTTGATTCATTATGAAGCTGTGGAGGCACAACATAAGACTATGGTGGGCCTCCACTAAAAAAAAAAAATGCAGTGAACTAAAAAAATTCAATGGTTTCTTTTTAAAAAGCATCTTGTTTCTGTGGGTTAGGGATAAGAGAATAGTACATCAATGCTGGATGATACTATAGCACATACAACAATATTCATATACCTGTCAAATATACCAGCTGTAATTGTGAAATTTTCTGTTCTTTTATCTTGGGTTTCTGTTATCCGGTAATTGCCGGACTTGTATTAAAACAGTCATTGTCCACGGCATTTTATTTTTATTTATTTATTTATTTAATCTTTACAAGTTACAATACTTGCTCACTTCTTTTGAATTATTATTACTTCTATGCACAAACTTCTATATGCATTTAGACACATTTACTGATAAATGATGTTGCTGACTTAAAATAACTTTTCTAGTCTGAGATTATGGACTGATGGCTGCTAAGTGAAAACCATCTGACTGACTTTGACCTGAATCTGTGTTAAGATAGTAAAACGAATCTGATTTCTTTGATTTCAGCCAAAAATAATCAGATTTGTTAAGTGTGCATGTAAAGATAAAAATCACAATGACTGATTCTCCACTAAAACTGACATAAAACCTAGCAATATATGCCATCACTTGCTTTAATAGTTTGGGAGTGAAGAGTCTCTTACTACTATCTATGCCACACATGGAAGTGGGATTGGGAACTGTGCCAGTACCACTCAGTCATTATTGCTCAATGAAGAGACCAACAGAAAAGGCTTAGATTCCTCAACACTCTAAAACTTAAGATTATTATCAAACCTTTTTTCTCACAGCTGGCTGATGTCTTTTCTTTTTTTCTCTCTTAAAGCGGTACACGCACAGATAAGCCTTGTAGGCTGTCTGTCTGCATGGGCATGAGTAAAACATTGTGGCATGAAAGAAATTGCCCATTTTTGTAGTTAAGATTATATGTTTGATTTTTACTTTTCAAGATGTGCATTTGTTCATACTGGTGCACAAAAGCTGGTCTACGTAAACTCTAGTCTCTTTGTCTTTGTACCTTGTGTAGGTTCTTCAGTTTGGGAGGAAGGTTGTCACGAATCATTTTCATGGCTTTGAGTGGCGGCTCATTGAAATACGGTGGCTCCCCGTCCACCATCTCAATTACCATGATACCCAGAGACCAGATATCCACCTGGAGACAATGAGAAGAGCCACAAATTAAGTCTTGAGCATTTGTTAACAACTATGTAGCAGTGAAGAGAAATAGGCTTGTTTCAGTCTTTCAGCTTTGTCAGTGTTTCTATACATTTATGGGTGTGACCCCACAATTAACCACTAGCTGATAAAAATCATCAAAAATAAACATCATCAAAAGACAAAGCAACAAAAACTGTAGAAAGCAGTCATGAGAAGAAATTTACCGCATTCTGTTGAAACTGGTTACATGTAACAGTATTAGGCTATTTAAAGACAAAATAAATGTAACTTTAATGTGTTACAGTGACTGAGAAAAACTATTTAAATAATAGTTACTTATAAAAAGGTTGATTACAAATCTTAAAGATCTGAAGTCAGTGTTTTAAAATGTTAATCAGGAGGGTTTTCTACCCTAATTTTTAAATATTTAACATGCTAGTGAATACATATATTGCTGTTTTTGAAATCAAATATTTTGTGAATAAATCGTGATGTAGGCATATTTGGAGCACACATCAACTTAAATACTGTCACAGAACCATGGCAGGTTTTTTTCATCCAATATCTTACATTTTAAATATATAACATACAGTATAAACAATAAGAGGTACATCTCATAACCCCACTCTGGTCCTCCTTAAACTAGGATTACGTCTTGTCCACCATCTTAAAGGCCGTTTTAAAGTTCTTTTTTCTGCTCTGAGAAGCCATGAGTGAAGATACATGAGAGCAGCCTTCACTGTGCATTTTTTAAAAGTGTTGCATGATGATTTATGAGCGCTGATGACTTCATTTGCTATTTATGTGCTGGCACTGACCACACACTGGAAGATATTTGAGTGGAGCCTGGCAGTTCTCTTGTTTTAAGACAGTGAGATGAGTTTGTTAAGATGTTCAGATAATGTTGTTCCTTGATGGGGGGTTAAGTATTACCTCTGGTCCATAAGGCAGTCTGGATATGAGCTCCGGTGCCATCCAGTACGGCGTGCCCACCAGAGACTTCCTTCTCTGCACTTCCTTTGAGACCTGGGCGCAGAAACCAAAGTCTGACAGCTTCACCTGGAGACAGAGAGAAAGTAGACAATGAGGGGATAAAAGAAACGGGGGAAGAGGTGGACGAAAAAGAAACACGGGAATAGAAATGTCACACATTGCTTAAATCTGTTTTTACTTGTTCCTGCTAGTTTGTCTTTGTTTAAGCTGCTAAACAGTATGTACTCATATCTCTTATGCTTATATATCTGCTCTTCTGAAACAGTTCTTTTTTGTCACTTTATTCAGTCACAGTTTTGCTTCGCTTTTATAGTAATAAGCATTCTGCTTTTATTACTCTGTATTTTACATACATGACTGCACATTAAATATGTTTCTAGACTTTTAGGCTGTCAACTTACACCTAGGGCAGAAATAACATGAAAACTACCTGTAAAGGTCATCAACATAAATACATACAGTACATTCATTTTTTATTTACAATGTACAGTTTAGATATTTTATTGTGACATTTCTTGTTTAGCTGACGTATTTTACTTTGAATTTTCGTGAACCAAAAAAGGAGTAATTGATGATAACTTCACAGTAAACAGAAGTAGCACATAGAGCAAAAGAAAAATAGTTGTACAGAGGAAAGAGTTATAACCCAGTGACTACAAGGTTAACAGCTTATAGTACATTTATGTTTGAAATTTAAGTTAATTTATGTAACTTAAAACAGTAAAAATTTCCTTGATTCAACTGGTGTTACACTAGCCAGTTTACCTTTGCATTGTTCCTGACAAATCAATTAATAAAATAAAAGTTTGTGAAGGTTGAGAATAACTCTATAACCTCTTTTTAAATGCTTTCTTTTCCTGATCCTGTTACAGGGTTAAAAAAAAAAAAAAAATATGGGTGGTATATCTGGCATTACCATACAGGTAGTTTGCAGCATAGTAAACTGAACATTTAAAGCAAAGCACATACATGTAAATTATGATATTTAGGTATATTTGTATTTCAGTCCAGTCCTGTGAAATCTACCGTTCTTTGCGAGAACCTGTACTTGACTGGGTATCTAGACAGAGAATCAGTGTTTGATGTTGCTCACGAGGCTGAGACTGCTCAGCTGGGCCCAGAAAGAGAAATGAAACAAAACTTGGTCAAAGAACCCATGCACATGTATGAAAATGCAGTAAAAACAGTAACATGATGATGATGCTTAGGAAGATTTCTACTGACAACCTGCACTTCAAATTAAAAAAGCTTCAGATATTGTCACAGCCCCAAGAGATGTAATGTTTTTAAGAGAAGTAAAACCAGTCACAACAGACCGCAGGTGCATTCAGATAAACCGAACACACCCTCTGCTGATGAGAAACACTTCAAGCTTGCTTGGGTCTGGTTCCCCTGTCAGGCCAAACCACTGAAGCAACCAGCAGACAGCTCTCAGTGCAATTGTGTGACCACTCGGAGGTCTTCCTCAATGTACACACACACATGCACAGCACAACAAACCAACACTACAAACTGCCTGTAATTTTATACTATTTGATGCACCAGTGAATTTTATGTAGATATAAGCTCTTAATTTTGCTCTTAAAAGTGCACCAGAAGGATTTGACTTAAAAATGTGCCTCTGCACCACCCTAAAGGATCAGACTTGAGTTCCAACCACCATAGCCTCTAAAAATCAAAACCATTTCCTAATTTCCCAAATTTAATGAAAGTAAAGGGGAGAAAACATTCTCATAAAAAATAGAAAGCACAGAACATTGGTGAAACATATTCACTAAAACGTAGGCAGACAGTTTACTCCTATAAAATATGCACACATGTGTAGGAGTCTCCCTGCTGCTGTCATATTCCTGCACTTGTTGAAACTTTCATTCCAGTTGTAGATTTTGGCATGAGCAGAAGGCCTGGGAGTACAGAGTACACATACCATAAGAAAAAATGATGATGTTTTCTATCACTTACTTGTACATCAGGTTATCTTTTTTATTAAGTCATTGCGGTTGAAACAAGTAATGAGAATGTTTTGACAATGTAAGGAGTAGAAAGTTGTTGGACATTTAATGTGCTGTTTTGCCTTAATAATGATAGAAAAAAAAGCACAGAAAAAGGTCAAATTGGGAACCCACATATGCATACTGTCTCCTTGCTGCATTTAATGTTCCTTGAAATGACCAGTATTTGCTAATGTAATGCTTTTTAAAAACATTGATTTCCTGGCATTCCCAGGAAATTTGGCTATTTTTCCCAGGATTTACAAGGTCTTGTTTTTATAAAAAAAAATATATGAATCCCTAGTGCATACAGAAAACTACACACAATTATGCTTTCAGTTCATTTATAATTGTTGCCACAGATTACACTTAGTTACATTTTCTCTGTTAACTGTTTTACACATCATAAAACATATTTATAACCATTAAACTGCTTCAAATTGATCTGAAAAGAAAAAAATAAATCTTTTGGTGTCATTAAGAGTAGTAAGAAATGATTACATCAAAAAAACAGCCAGACCTTATTTGCGTCACATTCATGCAGCTCTAAAAGTGTGATCTCAGATAACAGTAGGTGACAGTGCATTTATTCTGAGAAACTCACTACAGCGCCTGCAGAGGCCCTTTTTTCAGCCCTACACATGTCTACTGAGTGCCTGAATAACACGGAGGAAGCACCAAAGTGTTGCCACAGAGGACTGATAGGTCCTGCATACAGCTGGAGAGCAGAGACGACAACAAGTGAAACCACATCGCATAAAGAAACAAAGCCACAGACACTTAACGCTCATCAAGGATACTGAGGTTAACACATTAGATCATTTTATCCTTGCGTGTGTGCAAGTTGCTTTAGGTATAAAAAAAAATAAACTACCAATTATAAAACTATTATATGAAGAGATGAAAGTTTAATATCATCAGGAATCACTGATAATGTTACTAATATGTATGAAAAAGGGGGAAGTAAATGCAGTCTGCCATAAAAATGAACAAAAATGGAGATTTTTGTTCCCTAACAACTTTGATGACAGCAGATGGCCTGTGCTCTCTGAGTGCTTTTCTAGTTTATCATGTATTTATTTTTTGAACATTGCATCACTACAGCCACTTAGTTCATTTGAAACTTAAGTAAACAACTCACAGCTGTTTTGGCAGGTGTTTGACATCAGGCTCTTAGCATTTAATCTTGATTTGAATTTCTTGTTTTCGTTTATATTATATTGAGCTATCTATGCATCACATTGTTTCACATTGTGATGAGCATCTGGGTACCGTCCCATAGACAACGTTTGCATCGTGGTGGGCGGGATATTTACAATTGTGACCAATCGCCACTGCTTGGTTGTTGCGTATGTCATGCGCCGGGACTCACTTCCGGGTATACAACTACGATCGGACGCAAACATAACTCCAAAATGGAAGTATCAAGTAACGAGCATTGTCATTTTTGTGGCTTAAATCTTCGCATCCGAGGGACTATTATGCGCTCGCCTGGCTAATGGTGGAGGACAAAGCAGGTGAAAACCTTGTGGAGCCTTTTCAACAGATGTGAATCATAACAGGGAGGAAAAGAAAAACAGTTAGGGCGAGGTTACAGATGCTACACAATTCAAATATTTTAAAACTTGCTGTATTTTTTATTTTCATTGGGTTTTTTAATGCTTTTATGCTTTTATTTTATTTTTATGTTTTTTATTTTTCAAATGTATTTTTTTTATCATAATTGAGTTTTGTTTTTTTATTTTTTGTTTATGTTAATTGTATGTTTTTATGCTTCCAATTCTCGCTGTTAAATAATCTGATATTTAGTTTTTATGTAAAGCACATGGGATCACCCTAGTGTATCAAATGTGTTATATAAATAAAGCTGCCTTGTCTTATTTTTGCTGTGATGGTGTTTGTTGAACACCCAGAGACCCAGAGAAAATTAAATGGAAATGTTTTATGCAGTGAGGTCAAGCAGTATTCAACAAGTGGAAAAACAAATGAAAGGGCAGGTAGGGAGGGTATTTGCATTCACTTAGGAATGAGGGCCATCTTAGAAAGGGGGAGGGTGGTTCTCAGACAGTCAGATATCAGTGTTAACTGAGAAGGGCCAAAAACAGGAGGAGGTACTGGAGCAAATATAAAATCAGGGGGCAGAAATGACAGGAGGCTCTGTTCCTAGACGTCACTTGATTATCACATCTCTGCCCAAATGTGTATTTCTTTTTTCTTCACTACCACACTATTTTACCCAAGCGGGGAGTTTCACCACTGAAGCCCACTTCCGTGCTCAAAAAACTGCAGTTCCTCAGCTGCCACTTAGGTCTGGGTCCAGAAGTGAGCAATTCTCTATTCACTCTCATGTTAAAATTGCCTACTTTACAACTTAAAAAAACATATTTACTGCCTGGTACATTTTTTCCTTTTGGCCTCTACCAATACTTTCCTCCTCTATGAACACTCTGGGGGAGATATTTTTGTACCACAAACGTTTTGGTGTTATAAAGGCTAAAAATTCAGGGGCGTGGTTATGTTGAGTGGCAGGACTGACAGGTCTCAGAGAGTCAGAGACCAGTTAGCTCTTTGCTAAGTATCGACTGGGTGAGGCTAGGCTCTCCTGTTGCTCCAAATATGGGAAGTGCACACCCACAGAAACCCAAGATGGTGCTGTCCACCTGCCCAAAGGATGACTTCAAATCAAACTCCCCAAACCAATGGGTGACGTCACGAGTCTATGATTTTACCTTACCGTACTTTTCGGGCTATAAAGCGCACTGGGTTATAAGGCACTATGTCAATGAACATGTCTATTTTCATACATAAGGCGCACCGGATTATAAGGCGCATTAAGCGAAACAAAATATGTGTCAATTAAGTTGAACTTTATTCAACTCATGTACGGTACAATAACTCTCAGCATTGTTCAGTTGTAACACATAAAATACAAAACAATACACTCAACAGTGATTTCAACAGTAATATTACTGGTATGTTGAAGCACAGTATGTATTACTCTGCGAGGCTCCTGACTGTAGTAGCCATAATACTCCGCTAATCCATCAAGTGGTGCAGCTCCGGAGTTTCCCAAAGTTGTACTAAAACATTTTGACAGATTTTTGAACGCTGTGTATCACGTAAAATCGGTTCGAGGTCAGTAAGCACAACCAGCATTAATACATAAGGTGCACTGCCTTATTTCTGAGAAAATTAAATGATTTTAAGTGCGCCTTGTAGCCCAAAAAATATGGTATATTCTCAGCTAAGCACTGTACATTTTCATAACTAAGGCGAGTTCCAGGTCAGATGCTCTCTGTGTTGCCATAGCAACTTGCCAAAACAGTTAGTTGTAGTTACAAAATAGGCCCTTCACAGTGTGATGTGCAGCTATAGATGAGAAGAAAACACTTCAGCACCAATGTAAATGAACTTAAGAGCAACAGGTGAAGTCTGATGACTTTAGGAGGGTTTTGGGGGGAACTGTATACCACAGACCAAGAAATGAGAGAGAGAGGGTGGGGGGATTATATAAAGCGAAAGACCCCAGACGGATGTGAATTGGGGTCACAGTGGTTCAGCTGTGCTTGCCTTAGTTTGTTGACCTTATTTAAATACTCTGTAATGGTGTGGCTGAAACCTCAAGTGTCTGTCTTCTGACACAGAAAAGCATTAAACAGCTTTACTGGCACACACACTCTTTTCAGTGCTCCCTTATCTCAAATACAGTACAGCACATAATCATGTTAAGTCAGATTAAGCCCCAGTATTAACCACAAATTGACCTCAAATTGACTAATTGGGCTGAATTTCTGTCGACTAGTTTTTGGTTAGTGTGCAATATGAGGAATGATCATCTGACATGCAACACATTTTGGTAATTTGTCTTATTTGAGCTGATCCACATCTTAAATTTCTCATGTCTGCTATCAAAACTCTTGTGATCTTTGTTTTAATATTATTTGTTTGTATTTTACAGCTTGATTGAGAGTGCTGTGATATAAAAACAGCACTGCCGAACAGACTGATCATATTGTGCATCTTCTAGCCATCTGTGCCTTCTTTGAGCTCAGGGTAGGCCAGCATTTCTTTCTCTCGCCTCCTGCCAACATTACTGAGGACATAGTCATCATGTTTAAACCCACTGAGAGTTTGCATCCTTATGTTTGATTCTGAGCAAACGTCAGTCGTAAAGTTGTAGCAGGTTCTGGCTGTACAAATAGAATAAAAGGGCTGATTAAAAGTTAACAAAACACCCATAATAAATAAAATAAAAACATCTCCACCCAGCTAAAGGGAAACAACATGCATGTTAACTGCGGCACACCAGAAACTGAGTTCCCTTTCCACCCTGTCTGGTTTTGCTCTGCAGCCAACCGCGTTGGTTTCATTTTCTGCATATCGCAGACATTTGCTTGTCAACAGGCAGGAAGTGATTTGACATTAGGCCTCAGTTCTACAGTAGTGGTGGTTTAGTGGAGGCACACTTAGTTCCCTTTTCCAGTATTTTCCTGTTTTTTTATTATCATCAAATTTCGCCAATGGCTCCACGGTGCAAAGTCTCTGCATTTGTGAGACTAACTTTAAATAAAAGAAGCAGCAGCAGGAGCACCTTATCTTTACATGATATGCACACATTTTGACATAAGAGGAAAGGTACTGATACAGCTAGAATATAAATAATTGCTGGTTAATCGGTTAAATAAATAGGTGTGCAAGTAGAGAACCTATTATTATACATGTTATTGCACTACAATTATTAAAAACAGAACACAGCTACAATCAGTATTATTAATAACACATTTTTTTGTCCTGCCATGAGTAAACAAGAAATCAAAACTCTTGTGCCAGTAAAGGATGGTTCAAACCACAGTGTTGAGGTTTGGCATATAGAAAAAACCCAATGACTAGCTGACAGCAAATTTGAACAGCCGACTCCTTATTCAATTTAAATACCACACAAATACCACTCTTCTTTTGTTTGTTGTGACTGATCAGCTCATAAAAGAATAGTTTTGTATTACTCTTGATGTTTAAAACACAAAAGGCCTGTAAAAATGAGTCACTTCTAATAATAAGATGGTTTTACAGCTTCAATGTCAGTCATAAATGGCTTTTATAACACTGCTCATCCTAACCAAGCAGAGGTAAGTCTTAGTGAAGAGATCCTAATATTTTGTGCTACGTACCCGCCCGTCATGAGTGAGAAGGATGGAATCACTCTTTATGTCTCTGTGGATGACGCCCTGTGTGTGGAGGACAGACAGTGCCTTCAGGACAGACAGACACACAGTGGCAATCTGCTCCTCGTTCATCCTAAGGGAAAGAAAAAGGTGACAACGGTTTATATAAAATATGATGCATGCTTAACACTTACATACATACATATTTTGACTCATAACTAATCTTTACACATTCATACATTCCCACATCTGTCATTAATAGATGTTAAATTAATCATTCTATTAGATTAAAAGACATTCACTATTTTATGGTGCAGGAGAACAACAAACATGTTAAAAAGAGATCAAGTTTGTACATTTGCATGTATAAAACTGTATCAGCTGCATAAAAAAATTAAAAATGTTGCATTATATTTCTATTTTTGTATACTGTGGGTTGCATTTAGGAAAAATAGATGCTTTATCATGTTTTAACAGTTCCCCCATGTAAAATGCATCTAAATACATATAAATGTGTATTAGTTGCATAAAATTAAAAAAAAAATGGTGCATTTTATTCCCATTTGATCACCCCAGGAAAAATCCACCTATCAGAAATGTGTATAAAGTGTTTTTATAGTTCATGTTAAAAATGGATCAAATTTGACCCTGAACACTATTGTAAAGGTTGAGGCAATATTGTGCAATGCTGTGTAACATCCAAAAACAAACACCAGGGAAAAGCTTTACAAATATTTACTATTACTAATAATGCAAAGAGCTGTTAGAATCTGTGAAGGAATGAAGACCATTTAGTTACACTGCCCCCTAATGGACAAAAAGAGTTTTGTGTATGCTAGATTTATTACATGAGGGCAAATTAAAGCAAGATAAATTACATTGTAGAAGCAGTAATAAAAATAACACTTAATTGGTGATTACAAGACCTAACACAAAATAACATATTAATTAAATTGATATGAGGTACAGATCCACACATAAAGAATAGTTCACCCAAAAAGTATAATTGTATCACTATCTACTCACCCCCAGTACAGTAGAAAGATTGTTTTAGTTTCTTTGTAATCTCCGTACAGCCGGAGCAGCAGGGAGATCGTCTGGCTACATTAGCCTGTAGTGTTACAGTCTATAGTGCTCAAGTCAAAACCACATCAAATTACTCCAAAATAAACAAAACACTTCCATACTGCTCGTCCACTGCCTCGGAAGTCTACCAAAGATGCGCCATGCATTGCCGACCTGAAACTTGTTCATTTGACA
>JANJYP010022503.1:0-20007 GCA_024605115.1 Rastrelliger brachysoma | reverse complement strand
ACACATCCCTGGGGAACCCCAGTGTTTATGATGGTAGTCTCAGGAATTTTTGCCAACTCTTATTGCTGTGACCCAACTGTTTCTGGCCTCTTCCAATCATTTTACTAGCCATGCTAACAATTCTTGTCAGCCTGTTCCTATAAGATTTGTATACCGTGTATGCAAAGTAAAAGTCGAGGAACTTTGGACAAGGCTTCTGTGTACTCTCTAGGATGGACTTGTTAACCTCAGATGAATCTACCTTCCTGATTAGATGCATACATTGCATTAAAGTACTCTGTGTTCTTCTTCTTTCTCTACAAACTGTGTATTAATAATGACAGGTGAATTCTGGAAGGAGCAGTTAGATTTTTCAATGACAAGTTCCATGGTCTTTGATTAATGAAAAGGCTACCGTCATGACATCATTTTGTAAGCTCGTCAGTACATCAAGGGATGGTTTCCCACTTTTTCCAGTGTGTTTTGTGTGAGGCAGGAGCTTGTATTTACACTTCCATTGAAAGCATATTTGAAGGAGGTATTTAAATAGTCAGTATGAACAGGAGGCATGATGACCTCTTTACTGTTCATATGTGATCCTGGCTGGCAAGACACACTTGAAGTATTGTGAAGTGGTCCTTGTTTTCATATATTATAAGGTGATCAGTGCACACAGTAGTTACATGTATCATTGGTTTCTTTCACTGTTTGGATAGCTGGACAATGACTGTGTGGGTTGCATAGGAGTGGAGGAAGAAAGAAAAGGAGAGAGAGGAGAGGAAGTTTCTACTCCATGCACACACACATCCAGTCCACCCTGCACTCTGGGGACCTTACATGTTAATGATTTGATCAAACAATGAGTCCTGCAGTCTGATAAGATAATTAAGTAACCAGACAGTTAACGTGAGCGCTGCTGCCATCATCAGCTCTGTCTGTAACCTTGACAACACAACCTCCGCTGAGAGGAAAGCCAAACATCTCCTGCCCGGAGAAATCTGATCTCTCAGGTATCTGTTATGTCAGGATCCAATCATCATCATCATCATCATCATCATCATCATCATCATCATTTATCAGCAGTCTCTCCTCATTCATTTCTCAGAAGGTGTCAGAGCTTTATTTGAGTACTCTAACATCTGTATGATGAATAGAAGCAATAGGGCTGATTACAGTCAGGGAGCACAGGTGTATTTGAAACTTTTCTGTTTTTAATTTGTTTCTAGGCAGCCACTGTTGTGTTGTTTTATTTTTTTGTATTGTTTATTTTGGAGGGTTTTTTTATAGTCATAATAAGTAGAGAGGAACACAGAGAATACACTTTAGGGTATATTCACTTCAATGATAGAGATCCCAGTCAATAAGTCAGCTGTAGTGGTTTTGACTCTTCAGTCACACACGTAATGACAGTAAATCCCTGAACAGTTCATCCTTGAGCTATACCATGCATCAGCACTAACCATGATTAGTCACATATACCAATTCAGTTTAGAAGATAATCATAGCTACATCAGCTCAGTAAGATAGCAAGATACAATAATTACAGCAATTATAGCGCGCGCACACACACACATATACCTTAATGTGCAAATATAACATTTATAAACAACAATAAAAATAAAAAATGAAAACCTTCAGGTGAATCATACTGCAGCAATATTCAGTTTATCATGCAAATACAAATGTTGCAAATGATGGAGTATACTGGACTAAAACCTGTGTGCTCCTAAAGTAACTACATAAACTACACCATTTACACTATTATATGCTGATTACATCACAGACACTATACATCAATGATCTCAACTGCGTGTGCCACACCATCTGTTAGCATGTCATCATCATGGTCAAGTTTTCTACCATATACAAAAAAAATTGATATTTAAAACCAGCTTCAGCTGAGTCAACCACAAACATGAGCAGTTCCCAGCTGATTTGTTTTAGCTGTCTGTTGTCTCAGTGCCGCCTAAAGAAAAAAAAACCTAAACACAAGCCCAGTGAGCATTGCAGTTTCCATAGCAACAGGAATAGTGATGGAGAAGGGGTGGGTGTTTGGAGGAGGGGAGAGAGACACTGACAGGGAGTGTGAAAGCAGTAACTGTGGCCAGAGTGGAAATTAGTGTGCGTTGAGGAGGAGGAGGAAGAGTGGAGGGCAGAGAAAAAGACATTGAGATGGGGGGGGGCTTTTTTCTCTCACTGGTGCGCACATTCATTCATGCATCACCCCTTACTCCTGTCCTCCCAGGTGAAGGCACAATGACGCTGTACTGCCTGACTATCTCCTCTCATTATCATTCCCCCTCCCCCCTCTCCGTCACCCACTACAGTTGGATAAGCCAACCACTAACCAGCTCCTCTCTCCATTACAGAGCAGGGATTTGAAGATTGCATCCTCACATTTGTAATCAGATGTAGGAGAGGATTATCTCAAGGTCTCCTCCATCTTGTGCACAGCTGGGGGGGGCAGACGAGGGGGCTGCTGAGACAAAGCTCAGTGACTGACTTAAAGAGAGNAGAGAGAGAGAGAGAGAGAGAGAGAGAGAGAGAGAGAGAGAGAGACGTCACCTGTGGATGAGCAAGGAAGAGGTGGAGGAAGATGAAGGCTTTCTAAGAAACTACACCCATCACCCAACACATCCGAAAAGGGAAAGAGGAAAAGAGGTGAGGACAGAGTGTCAGTGGCAAGAAGATCACAGTGAAAGGTAAGCTGCTGGATGAAAAATACTCACATTCTACACCAGTCATCTATATGTGTACAGCATATTACTGTATTACTGCATTACTGAATGTGTGTGTATGTGTGTGTGCTGTGTTCATCGGTGTGAGTCTGACTGTTAGAAGGGTGTGTGTGTGTGTGTGTGTGTGTGTGTGTGTGTGTGTGTGTGTGTGTGTGTGTGTGTGTGTGTGTGTGTGTGTGTGTGTGTGTGTACGTGTGTGTGTGTGTGTTGTGTGGGTGTGTGCATGTGTGTGATGTAGAAGTCTATGGTTCTAGTCTACTGAGGTAATTTTAGCACATCCTTTTCTCTTCATGAGTCAGTGCCTGCAGATTTACCAGCTCACACATTTGTCAGGATGAGGCAAATCTAGCAAAACCCTAAAAGAAATAAATGTACATAAGATTTAATTTAATTTGATCAAACTAGCATCTGATAAATCTAGAATTAGTTGGCTGGTTCTTAAATTTCAGAATGAACTCTTTGACAGGCTACATGCAGCGGCTATGAGCACACACTGACTTATGACTGCAGGATCCTGTGACTGGCTTCATGATGCTTCAAAATGACAGACGTAATAAACAGAATGTGTATCTAGTCTTATAATTGCAATGAATTGTCTTGTAACTGTTTTCACTGAGAGTGACATGAGAAGATGGATATGCCGAGGTGGAGTCAGAATGTGGTTAGCCTAGCTTAGCATAACGACTGGAAACAGCTGGCCTGGCCAAATTAAATCTCATTTGTTTAATCTGTACGACGACAGAAATGCAACTTTTTTTTGGATTTTAGGAGGAGTTAGATGCATGTTGAAACTATTTCTCAGCAGACACAGTGGAGTTGCCATTCTGCCTATATTGAGCCCAAAACTGAAATTTGTGCTCATCAACTTTATCTGGCAACCTAAACTATAAAGCTATAACCAATAGGTTCAGCAAATAAACACTTTTTTAATCTTCGCATGCTAGTCATGGTAAGATTTGACCCCTTGTTACATTTGAGAGCTGTAAAAACACCATGCACACTTTTGTTTCAGTTGGACTTAATGTGACCCACAGTCTACAAAAATGAAAAAAATAAAATGCATAATTTTTTTTTTAATTTCTGCAGCTGATTCACATTTTTATATATGCAAAAGTAGAAATTTGAAAAAAAAATGTTGCCTTCATCTATTCTATGAAATATTCTCCTGGAACATAAAAAAACAGTGATTGTGTCAAACAAAAGCAGCTCCTCCTTAAACTACAAACTTTCATTTTACATTTATGAGATGTTAGTTGGCATGTCTTAGTGCTGGTGGTAGGTGTGTTTGAACTAAAGACAGCCAGGCTAGATGGTTTTTAGTGTTTTTCTGTATTCCAGTTAAGGAACTAAAGACAGAAGATGTGGCATTGCTGCATAGATTGTAATCCCCCCTGAGGCATCTTAGTTATTTGTGATATTGGGATATGTAAATGAAAATTGATTTGACTGTTGACCTGCTTACAGTCTTCGTGCAATGCAAGACTAACCACATCCAAACTAATATAGCTTATTTTCCAAAATGTGTCTCTAAATTGAATCAAAACCCTGCAGATGTAGACAGTGAGTGTGTGGAAATGAGATATGCGTGTAGCCATTTTACAGCTGTTGGCTGAGACTGAAATGGAGATGGCTGAATGAGTTTAGTTTGCTCATTTTATTCTCCTCATCCATGATTGTTGTGTGTCTGGATGTGAAGTAGGGTTAAAGGTTTTTTTGTGCCTATGAAATCATTACTATATTTTAGGACTGGATGCTGAATGTATACATGATGAGAAAATGCTTATCTGGTTGTAAATGACTGTAATTATTTCTACAGTCAACAGTGCTAGTGAAATAGAACAAGGCAAAAAGGCATGCAGCGACCTCTTGGTCAGAGTGGATATCCCATAATACTATTTTTAAATGAAAGTACAGAATCCTTTAATCTTGTATTTTGGCAAATCCTCTAAGGTCAGTTCTGTGCAAAGATGTTGTCCTATTGCTTGGATGAATAAGAATGTTGTAAATAGCAGGTTCTCAAACCCTGTGCAGGCTTCAACCCCAATCTGAGTTTGACTCTGCATTCATTAATGAATTCATCTTTCCAGTCCAACACATTTCCTACTGCTCCCTTTCAGAACTCTTTAGGAATTATAATTATAAGATCAATCTTGTTAACTAATTTTTCATGTAACAATTGAATATTAACATAATTTCCAGTATTTCTTGCATTACAGTTCAAATTTGCAGAAAGCTTACTTTTTGCTTGGTTTAACCCTTATATACTATTAAGTTTCAATCTGAGAGCTGTAACAATGCTTTTTTTCTATTAGCCTCAAATGTGATGATTTCCCCACATGTGACCCACAATACACAAGAAGTTTTTAACAACATAATTATATTTTTATTGATTTTGAACAAATGGTGCATACAAGTAACGTCCATGAGACAAAAGAAAAGAAAAAAAATGAAGAGGCCTGGGAATGTGCACCAGTGAGGGCTCTGAACTGCTGCCCTGCAGACCCTCTACACCCCTAACCCACCCAACTCCATAATTCCCAAACCCAAATAGTGAATAATCAAAAGCCATAAATGTAGATGAAGACAAAAACGATACACGGAAAACAAAGAAAAAACTGATAAATAAATAAATGAACTTAGCTGAGGTAAGTAAATGAATAAAATAAAATTTGTTTGTTATAGAGACTAATTATCAGGAACTATCAGGAAGTACTGTGACAGGTCCGAATATGAACAGTGTGTGAGGGTTAAGAAATTCATGCTAAGCACAATAAATAAATATTGTTGCATTATAAGTTCTTCAGTAGGTTTATTAAAGTTGATAATGTGTTTGTGTGGGACATATTAATTTGTGTTTCAACAATCAACTGTAACCAAGAGAAAATCATGTACATAGACAAACAGTGTAGCAAATAAGAATAAGTAAGTAGTTTTTTAATCATGGGGTAAACAAAAAAAAAAAGGGCTTTTATATATTTCCTAGACTCAGAGGTGAGTGCCTTGTGTAAAAATCTCTGACCAAAGCTGCCTATAGGTATAACTCCAAGTGCACCCCTCTATCTGGAAAAAACATTTGGAGCGCTCAATCCATTGATCTCAGTAAAGAATAAGTTTTATTTATTCAGCCTAGCTGCCAGAGTTGTGAGTTACTGGTCAGTCATCACTGAAGACAGAATAGAACTTCAACTTCCTATATTCATTTTATTGTCATTCATTTACTTTTACTCATTAGACTCTTGAAAGTCACATCAAATAAAAACTATATCTGGTTTTCTGGATGTGTTGTGTGTGTTGAGTCATTGAAGTGTGAGGCATTCTATGTTGTATTTGTTTTTGAAGGTCTTCCATGGCTGATACTGGGAATCCTGTGCCGGAGCTGTATCCACTGGGGGGAGCTGTTTCCCTGGAATCTACCCTCACTGCTAAGCCCCTCTTTGCCATCTCCCAGAGTTCCACAGAGGCAATAACATCCTCCATGCTGGCTGAGGGAGCAGCTTACATCTGCCTGGAGGACCCCAAACTGCCTATCAATGATATCTATAAAGAGCTGTCAGTGTTATGTCCAACCAGAGAAACTAACACCAGCGATCTGATGGTAGGTGGAGAGCGAGGTGAACCGGAACGTGGCTCATCTGAACACTGTGAGCCTCTGAAACCTTCAAATCGCCCCCGTAGTCTGGCTGAGGCACATAGACCCTTACATCACCAAGAGAATGTGATGAACACCACTAATGACATCCCACAGAATGCCACGATAGGGCAGAGTCTAAAACTCACCTCCCTACCTGTCCACAGGTGTCACTCAGACACTTTGCCTCTGATTAACCAGGGAGCAGACCTCCAAGCTCCAGGAAATGAGACTTGTAGACTTGCTTACCATGCCGGAGGTAAGGCTAAGCAAGAAGCTGACACTCACTCCACACTAGCCTGCAAACAGCCGATGCAGCTCCAGCAGTGTAACGTTGTCACTACTGTTTGTAGAGGAGCTAGCAGTGGAGAAGGTGGACTCCCCCTGCAGCCTCAGGGTAGGTGTGTGTGTATCTCTTCCCCCAAGACATCAATCAAAGTGGAGGGCGTTGAAGAAAAGGGCCATCTTCCTCTTAAGTGTGATAAGACACTCTGCTGCGGCTCTTACATGCATCATGCCAATTTTGAGGACACGTTTGCCGCCTATTGCCACCCTCAGCCCATCCTGGCTGCCTCACAGCTGCTGCCACACCTGGTGGGTGCAGAGCCCAGCAGCAACATGCAGCGTACAGTGACACCTCCCTCAGCTACAAACCACCTCACGCTGCCCCGCCTCATATCTTCTGTCAGTGAGACAGGCCTGGATGCCAAACACCTACTGCGCTGCTGCAACCTCAACTGCTCTTGGATCAACTCGCTGCCCCCCAGCTCTGCGCTACAGTCTCTAAAACATGTGGATGGACAGGAGTGCTGCAGCATCAACCATGACAGAGTTACAACCCGAGACATGGGGTGTATGACAACCTGCAAAGAGATGAGGGATGTTGGGGTGCAGACAGGACAGACTGTCATGCCACATGTGTTTCCTCAGATCTGTGTGGCAGAGGAGAGCAGGAGTGAGACCTCCTGTTGCCAGACTCCACCCACTAATACCAATGGAGGAAAGAAAGTGGGAGGTGCTCCCAAGTCCCCAGTGAAAGAGGTGAAGTGGGATGCAGAGGGGATGACGTGGGAGGTTTATGGAGCCTCTGTTGACCCTGAGGAGCTGGGTCTGGCCATCCAAAGACATCTGGAGCTGCAGATCAAGGAGACAGCGAGCCGTGCTGTCAAGCTTTCACGCCAGAACACCAACACTTCCCGGCACAGCGGGAACACTGGCAGTCAGAGGAAAAGGAGCAGGATGATTGGCTCATTCTGCAACCCATCCTGCTGCGCTTGCAGCACCACAGCTGTTGACTGACTGGCCTGCTGACTGATGAACAGGACAGAACCAGAACACTGTGTTTAGTAGCTAATATTGCTACTCATAGACTCAGCCTCAAATGTCATACTGATCAGAAGGCCTGCTGAAGGCAGAATAACCTGCAGTCTTCAAGAATGGCAGAATCAATGGACAGATTTGAATCAAAATCATATTATATTAGAAGATTTATGCTATTATTAAAAACAGGGAAATCAAAAGAAAGAGTGCTTAAAGGGAAACTAATGATATGTGAACATATTTGTTCTTAGCCATGCTTTAATATTTTATCTATTGAATATATGATTCCTGCAGCTGTGCACTGCCAGTGTCCTCAGAGGGCCATAGACATAATATACGACACATACACACAATAACAACTCTGTAAAGTGTAAAGCAATCTGATACAGTCTGAACAGTCCTGCAATAAATAGCAATCTCACAAAGCTTATAATGAATGTGTGGGGTGGAGAATATAAAGTGACCTAACATTAACCCAGTCTAATTGTAAGACTATCCCTTGACCAATGACTGACCCTAACCCTAGATGCCTTTACGCCCACTGCATCCTGACTTCTCCTCTTCCCCTCTCTCTCCTCTCTGACGTTATGGTTTTGGTGTTGTAACTCCTGGCTGACTGGGGCTCATGTGGTCTGGGGTTTAGAGTGACATGCTGCTAATCCTAGTTCCTGATAGTCCACACAGTCAAATCAACATTCTTCACCTCCAACCACAATAAAACTCTGACATCATAATCATACAATGACATACATTGAAAAAGGGAATGACTATACTATAATAACACTGTAAGAAAAGTAGCCATTGACAAATGACTTACATTTAACTGCATTCTACAACAGTGATGATAATTGATTGTGTACTTTGTAAGAGTTCCATATCATGTGGCCTCCAAAATAAATATTACTGTACTCACTGTATGTGTTTGATTCTTAAACTATGGAAATAAGATTGAGAAATGGTCTGTTATGTCTATTATGTAGATGTATCCCAGAAACAAAGTTTGTGCTCCTGAGTGACTCAGAGCAATACTTTCTGATTCACAAAGTATTCCATGCTGCAGTGCTCTGTATTATATTATTATTATTTAGATTGTGATTTATTTTCATTTTCAGAGAATATGTTGAATTCAACTTCTACATATTTAATGCGAATTGCATATTGGTTCCTTGCAAAACTGTATTTTCTGGGCGATTTCAATTCACATGTATTCATTTAAGAATTCAGGGACATTTGAAAAATGACATACAGTGGAAATATGGGTTTCAAGTTAATTGAAAATAGATGTTCCATAGTTTCACTTCTACTATGTTCCCTACATTTTTTCTTTGTTATTTACCTCCACACTTCATATTTCCATGGTCCAAGAACAAATCTCATTTTTCCCAGCTCAGCATTCCCAATTTTCCTTGTTGCTTGCAAGTTACTATAAATATTTAAACTCGCTGTTTAATCATATATATGTATTTGATTTGATCTGTTGCTTATCTGATAAACCTTCGCTGTGTTTGCACTTTTAGTCCTTCTGGTTGTCATATAAATCATGAGTTGAAAGCAATATAACAATCTATTATTTTTAAGATTTTAATGGAACAGATTGCTTTTTAATTAATATATACTATTATGTTACTATTAAAAATGTTCCATGAAGCTCCTTTTTTCTTACAGTAGTATAACAAGCAGGGTTGGATGAATATCATGTTACATTTTGTTGCGTTGTATCTTAGCAGCTACTAAGAAGCAAAGGATCGTGCCAAATGTTTTCAGTAACCAACCTACCTTGTCTCTAACACCAGCCTCTTCACCTCATCACCTCTTCCACAAGAAATATCTAAATCTACTGGATAGATTACCATGACATGTGCTACACTCATACTACCATAGGGGATCAACTCTGTGTTCCAACAGTGATAGTATTATTAAACTGATTGTCAGTGGTATGTCACCGCCTACTGTGGGTGTGCTGCTGTGTGCCATTTGGACTGGCATGCCACATGTGCTTCACTGAGGGGTGCAACTTTTCACCAACAGGGACAGTGTTAAACTGGACAGTATGGCTGTGGAGAATGTTATCTGTGGAACATGGGTGACGTACCATAAAAGTCATCAGTGGCATTTGCCAGGAGAAAACGACACATGCTGGGGAAGAGTACATGCTAGAAGAGCATAAGCGGCATTTAACAACATACCATTTTCTTTACAATCTCAATTACTGCTGAGTTTTAATGGCTCCACAATATTTAACAAGTTTAACATTAAGGTCACTTTGGGTTAGGCTAAGAATTGTAATGTGAAACAAACATGCAGCTTCCAGCGGCACAGGGTTTTAATGTTGCTATGTAGGTATAAGATTTAAAACACAAGTGAAAGTAATTGATGGTGAAAAGTGTGGATGACCTATGAGTAGATCAAACAGTAGTATTGCATGCTTCATAGGTTTTTATAATCCAGAGAAGAAGTAACAAACTCCATTACCCACATTAGCTTATGAGTTGCTTAGTCAGGTATTAGAAACACCAGTCATGGAAAGACATCATGTAGATAGTAACTCTATCACATTGTTTGTATACTTTGGACATATAAATGCTGAAAAAGGGTTAATTCATGTCAAGTCAGAGGCAGAGGTGACAGATTCATACAGCAATGACAATGCAGATCCAGATGTGTCTGAAATATAATTTTCCACTGTGAAACACAGGATGATAGTTTTAGAAGAATAAGACAGCAGATTGTCAGGTATTCTTGCTACTCGGTGAGAATCCACATATAGAAAATGTTTATTGTTTATTTCAGTTACTGTAAATGACTCCATGCTTGTTTTTTTCTATTACAGACACACTGAAACATACATTTGTTTTTTTCCTGTGAAATATGAACATTGCTGCAGTTATGTGTCTTACAAAAGCAACTATACAATATCATTTACAGATGTTGTGACTTAAGGCAAACTTGTGAAATGGACACTGAATGTATTCTTAAAAATTCTTCTTTGCTCTTTGTATCTGTTTGACTGTGAGTGGAATTCAGTTCACTGCCAAAGAATAGAGACAGCTCTCTTGTGTTAGTTCAGTGTAAGGTCATTGGCAACTTATGACAGTTTGCCTGAAGTTTAAACAGACAGTGTGACATTCTGAGAAATCTGTTGACATTTCGGGCAAGCTTTCAGAAGAAAAGATGGATGTTAGGATACGTGTAGTTTGACTGGAAGCCAGGGGATAGTACTATCCATCAATCAGTTTTGACTCATGTGGTACTCTCAATAAAAAGCCAAGTTACAGCGGTTTGATATATAATGTGTTCAATTTTATGTAAACTCAAACTTGTGTTAAATGATTGTATAAGTTTGTTATATCATGAGGAAATATAGTCTGTGTGCATCGATTTAGATGAAGGACGTGTGAAATGTGAGCAGATTTGATTGACTATGCTCTGTGTCTCTGTATCAAGGCAGGATTTGATAACTGCTGAACTATTTGATGTTGTTTTGTTTGTGTGGACCTTCCATAATCATATTTCAGGTTTCACAGTGTATTTTAATGCCAAATGTCAGTTGAAAAATGTTGTTGTGTATCAAAGAGGAGTCTGCCCAAATTTTGATGCCAGCAAAAAAATGACAGCGCCTCTGTGGTGATTTTGTGTTTAGCTCATTTTGAAATTAATGCTAAAAGTAAAGTTGCTTCACCTCTTGAGACCTGAGCTTTTGTTTTTTGGTTTTTTTTTTTTTTGCCTTTTAACTTTCTTCTAGTTACTCGGGATTAGTAGGACCTGATATTTACAGAAACTAAGGTCTCTGAACAGGAAGCTGTTTTCGAAAAGAATAATGTCCTACGTATTTATTTTACTGTATAACATAATGAATTCACCAGTGTATAAAGCTATTCTCTTACACTTCCAACTTCACTTTGCATGGGCAATAATAAAATCCCTACGTCCTCAAGTATGTACTTCCTGATTAGCGGTGTTGTAGCCTGTTGCTATTGCTAAAATGAGTCAAATTTTTATAGCATATTAAACTCCAAACATTAAACCATAAGATTTGTTATCTGGGTATCAGCTGTTGGTTAACTTGGCCAAGATAACTACAACCTTATTTTTATACTGACTTTGACACTATATTGTGCTTTTTCTACCACTAGATGGCGCAAGTTAGCATGTGCGAATGAAGACAACACGTCAAAGTCAAGTTAAAGGATAATTCTGGTGTCATTTTAAGTCATTCTCAAACACACCATGGCACCTTTTCAGACCCTTCGAGATGCTAGTGTTGACAGCTGCCTGCTTCTATATTTACACTAATTTCAGACAAGACTGCACGATAGCAACTACACGGAGCTCTATGCCTCCATGCGCAAACAGCAACTAAAAAGTCTCTCGTAGCCATAAATGCTGCTCAGAACAACACCAAACTTCCTCAACACTATGTTTACAGTCCCAGCACGTATTACGAGTCATCAAACATCTGCTAGCTTAGCCTGTTTTCTATAGCAATGAGAGCAAACACAACTTACCTCCCCTCTCCTCCAGCTGAAGCCTATTTGTGCGGGAACTCTGACCAATCGATCACCGAGTGCAGCGATGTTCTGCAGCATATTAAAAATGATTATTATTTCATGGAAATACAATCAGAGCGCTTCTACATCTTGCATGTTGATCTATAATTGTTATTATTGAGTGCTAGCGATAGTAAGGCTCTGGATGTTGTGGGGCTATCTTGGCTGACATGCCTCTGCAACATCATGTGGCGACTGAGGACATCGGAGAGTGTGTTCCAACCACAAGGAACACACTCTCCGAACACACTTCTCACTCTCAACCTCCCTGGGAAGGTCTACGCCAAGGTACTGGAGAGGAGAATTCAGCCGATAGTCGAACTCAGATTCAGGAGGAGGTTTTCATCGCGCCCTCCAGAGGGTGCTCAAGGGTTCATGGGAGTTTGCCCAACCAGTCCACATGTGCTTTGTGGATCTGGAGAAGGCATTTGACCATGTCCCTCGGTGGATAAATGGGGGTTCAGGCTGTCTGTAGATAAGTATGTGGTGTTTGGTATGAAAAAGAAAATAGGAAATCAGGAAGTTAGACTGTATAGAGAACAGATGGAAAGAGTGAAGATTTTTAAGTATGGATATATGGATATGTGGATGGATGAGAGGCTGACATACAGAGAGCATGTGGAGAGAATGGGTGTGCATGGGGGGGCAGATAGGATTAGAATGATGATGATATACAGGGTAATGGTGAGATCAATTTTTGATTATGCGTGTATGGCATATGGTTCAGCAGCTAAAGCTGCACTGACTAAATTGGATGTGATGCAGGCCAGAGCTTTGAGGGTGTGCACTGGTGCATTCTGGATAACACCTATCCCTGCATCGTTGATGGATATGGGAGATTTAATCCTTGAGACTGAGAAGGACAAATTGCTCTCAATTACTGGGTTAAAATAAAGGGCTTTATATCAACCCGTCTCTTAAAGAACTTACTGTCAGAGTGCTGGGAGTTTGTAAAGGGGCAAACCAGGCTAAATAGGTTACCTTATATAGAGTCAGTTGGTACATAGAGAAGCTGGGGCTTAAGGAATTTAGTATAGCACCACCACCACCTGTTCATGGTGGTTAAGGTAAGGTAAGATATACTTTAATGATCCCAAAACTGGGAAATTACAGTGCAGCAGCAGCATTACACAAAACAGACATAGACAACAATAAGAACAAACAGGACAAAACTATAAATATTAAAACAGTATTAGTAATAGTATATAATTACTTATTATTCTTATTATTGTACAGTGTGATGTCATGTGGCAGGAAGGATTTCCTGTATCTGTCACTGTGACAGCAGAGCTGTAGCAGCCTGTGGAAGAAGGTGCTCCTCTGTCTGTCTACTGTGTGATGGAGAGGCTGCTGGTCATTGTCCATGACTGATCGTAGTTTACTGAGTGTCCTCCTCTCCACCACGGTCTCAAAAGACTCCAGTCTGACACCAAGTACAGATCCAGCTTTCTTGATTATTTTCTCAAGTCTGTTGGCGTCACTGGATCTGATGCTGCTGCCCCAACACACAGCAGCAAAGAAAATAACGCTGGCAACAACAGACTGGTAAAAGATCTCCAACATCTTACTGCACACATTGAAGAATCTTAAAGCTTCCTCAGGAAATAGAGTCTGCTCATCCCCTTCTTGTACACTTGTACATCACTGTTAGATTTCCATTCCAGTCTGTTGTCGATCACCACTCCCAGATATTTGTAGTCCTCTTATGGTTATAAGAGGTCCTTTTATAGTAATGGGCAGAGGCTGATGTAGATATGGTTAGAATGGAATGCAGGAGTGTTATTCAGGAGGCAATGGCAGAAGGAATGGGAGGAGGATTGTAGAGGGAGGAAATTGTAGCTATAGCATCCAATCATCAGTGCAGGCATGTGCAAGAGTGAAATTGGCCAGAACAGACTTGTCAAAGTAACGAGGTTAAGGCTGGGGCGTTGCAGCTGGATTAGCACTGGTGGGGAGTGTTGGAAGAGAGAGGAATTAAGACCTTCTCTCTTTCCACTTTACATACGGTCAAAAGACAGTCCCCTCAAGTTTACCCTAGTTGGTTGGAAATTACCACATGAAATTTCCAGGTGAGAACTGTCATAAAAAGTTCAATGGAGCGTGTCTTCTCCCAAACTATGCTGATTTAAAAATGGATCAACATTCATTTTGGTACTCATCATGTTCATTTTGTTATGAGTGAAAGGGGCATCAACACTTTTTTTCAAAGCATCAAATTAATCCGTAATGAAGAAGGCAAATTTGTTTATACTGTAGCCTACCTGTGTCAGCCTTCATGTGGGTGGCAACGGTAGCAACTTGACGTGTTTCTGGGTTCCGGCGGAAACTGCCAAATCTCATGCACGCCTATACGCAGTTGCATGCGATCTGAAACGCACCTGACGCACAATTCGTTGGCCTGCATTATTCTACATGAAAAAAAATAACCCACTTTCAACCCGGATTTATTCAAAAGTAGAATTTTGCAAAATGTTTGGACCACATCGTCTGATAGATGAGGAATTACTCTGATTTTTAAAGACATAGTGGGATAGTTCATTTTACATTTCTGCACATGAAGTTGGAGGTGCAATAACAAGCAATAACCGGAGTGAGGCAGCAATGCACTGAACCGTACCTAGTCTGCCGGAAATAATAATAATCATAGAAGAAGAAAAAGAAGCAGCGGGTATGATGAGTGTGGAAGAAATTCGGAATCGAGTTATTTTGGGAGAGTTTGGAGTGAAAAATGTAAGTTTGTCTTCAACACTGTTTTTTTAAATAACGACAGCGTTCACCAGCACATCCGGAGACAGTCCGTCACATCTGGCACATCAGTGTAAAGTCACCTCGTGTGTGTCACATGGACAGACACGTCTGAATAAATAACACTAAAACAACCAAACTGCAATAATGACGTTACTCTGTGAAATTATAATGAAATTCATTCTGTGTGTAGGAATGCATATGGTAACTATGGTAACCAGATTGTTGTAATTGGTCATATTTTTGTGTGAATACCTGCAGGTTCATACAACAGACTTTCCTGGAAACTACCCCGGCTATGATGACACGTGGAATCTGCAGAAATTTCAAAAGGTGCATTTTTGTCCTTTGACATCTATAAGTGACTGCTGCTAAAGAGATGCTGGTTCTGTCCTGCTTTTGTTCTCTGCTCTCACCTCAGTGTGGAACAGCATTCACATTTGTAAAATGTATCTTTGTAGCTAGGATGAGTTAGTTAAAATGATATTATGATAGGTTACACTATCATAATATGTATTCAGCTTGCCAGTGGAAACTGCTCACGCTCTGTTTCTGGTATGAGCCCGAGATGACAGCAGTATATCACTGCTTCTGACCACACCTGAGACTCTTGTCACCCTCTCTTTGCAAAGACAGAGGACAGCGGTGGCACAGCTGGGGTCTGCAGAAAGTTTGGTTTAGATTTAGATCAGTTGTTGTTCAGTGTGAATCTGCACACCACTGAGCTCAATGAGTTAAGATTTGACTGTTGACACTGCGGCTGGATTGGTAATATTGATTATAAGTGTGTTGTGCTATTTGTATATATGTTTGATGTACAATTTACTTTTATTTTGATAACAATAAAAAATACATTTATTTATAGTTAAAAAATATTTTGCTTTATTGCCACAAAGAAACGACAAATTGATTTGTTTGAACCCTCAGCACTGAAGTGATCTATCAACTGATTTTATCATTATAATATTATTTTTAAACTCCACTGTGCTGTGTGTTTGCAGAACTTCAGAATTGACGTCGTGAATATGGATGAGAGCAGTATGGAGTTTGACATGGTGGGGATTGATGCAGCCATCGCCAACGCCTTCAGAAGGATCTTACTAGCAGAGGTGTGTCTTTCCATTCCATATATGATATATATATATATATATATATATATATATGAATGAAGATCACTTCCACTGAATACCTTGGTACCACTCAGTGATTCATGATGATGAGGGAGGGGAAAAAACTACATTTTGTGGAGTCATGGTAACAAAATTACAGAACACATGAACACTCTTTATATATTCTTCCTTCATGTTCATGTTATGACCACAAAGTAGCAAGTCTGAAATTATTCATATCCCTGGCAAAATTTTGATTTAAAGTTACTTTTATTTAAGCAGGCTTCAAGTTTTTTTCTTGATTGGAAATGACACAGGTGTCTCCCAGAAGATAATTTGACGATGTACAAAAGGCATCTTTGTGCAAAATTTTTATTCTCAGCTTTTATTTTAGTTGAATAAAAGTAACCAAGTCATATTTTGCCTGGTGTATGAATCATTTGGGCTGGTATGATACAAAACCAGGATAAAATTAGGAAAAAAAGATAATACTGTATCACTCACAATGACTCAGAGCAACCTGTATTCTAAGAGCACTCTACCTCTCACCATCTAGAAAATGCTGGAACTTTTGATCTGGAGCACACAGAAACTAAACACATAGAAACTTCAACTGATCAGTGATCATACTAGATGTTTGTAGAGCTGTATGAAGTTAGATTTTTCACTCTAGATGCTAACATTTGTGTGATCTTCCCCACACTGTTTTGCAAGTTATTTAACTCCATAAAAAGCATAGATTTTATGCATTTGCACAGTTTTTTTTCAATGAATTCTTGCAAATTTATTCTGTGAAGTTTGCATTGTTTGTGATTCTAGGTACCTACTATGGCTATAGAGAAGGTCTTTATATATAACAACACCTCCATCGTCCAGGATGAAGTCTTGTCCCACAGATTGGGCCTCATTCCCATCAGAGCTGACCCCCGTCTGTTTGAGTACAGGAACACAGGTAAAACACCACACCGGAGTATTTCTACATAGAAACAGAGCACAGTATTCTCATCTGAGTCAAGTTGTGTTTCAATAACTTTTTTTCAATTTTTCCCAGCTACTAAAAATGGCAACTTGTATTATAGCATACCAGAGTATTTTAGAAATGGAGAAGCTCACCTTTCCATATCCCCCTACACCACTGCTACAAGTCAGCTCCTGCCTCCCACATCCCTGTCTCCCCAGTCTGTATCTGTTTCCACCCATACCCATCATCTTTCAGTCACTATCACTTTCATAATAATAATAATAATAATAAAAACAACTCCAAATGATAGACATAACACAACAGACAATGAAGCAATAAATGGTATGCTAACTGTGCTGCTGATGCGGCATGATCAGGAACAGTGTGGAGAGTGAGCCGTTCATACAGTATAAATCATCCCATAATGATAACATCACAACTTCCTCAACCAACCTGTTTAATGCTCTGTGGTGAACAAAGCTCACATACTCACTTTGTTTAAAAGGGAAAATTTGGGTTTTCTCGTTTGCCCGAAATCTGTTCCCAGGCCATCTGGTAAACACGTGGAAAATGAGAGAAAAGTAAAATGTCCTTCAAAACGATTAGTCTTCTTGCTGCTTCTTTCTGCCCTGTGACTGAATGCATTATGGAGGCACCTTTTCCTGTTTCCTGTTTCTAGTGGGCACAGCTGCTCACCTGATGCCACTAGCCAATCATGTGCATGCACCCAAATAGCAGTGGCATTTTTACAATTCTCTGGTGTTATAAAGTCACAAATCTGTGAGGAACAAACGAATGCTCACAGAATGCTAACCAACGCATTTTAAAATGTTTCAATCTATTATGTTGTGATGAAAGTCCCTTTAGTTCTACTGTCTTGAGTATGAATTATCATATACAGTATGCAATACATAAGCACTGTAAAAGGTTTTGAACCCTCCACCTCCAGATATAGATACAATCATACCACAAAAAAAAAAAAATTCCTCAAATGAACTATGAAGAAAAACATTAAATAAATAAATAATAAATTAAAGTAAAAGTAAATTGCACAAATCTTATATCACACAAATACACAAATGGAACAGCATACTTGTGAATTATGTTTTCATGTGGGTTTTCTTTTATTATTAACGCATACTGGATATACACATGAAAAATTGCCAGGGGTAGTTACATGACATACAAAGACAATAACCAAAACACAGTAGTCTGGGAGTGATCAAATGAATAGTCAATTACATCTATAAATATTGTGTCAGAATATGATTTGTTTTCATTGACTTGCGCTTACCAGTCCATTAATAGCAGTACTGTACTGATAGAATTCTTGACACAAAAGTGTGGAGTTTTGTTTAGAGTCTGCCCATTTTTCCTCATGACTATGAAATTTACCTAAAAAAAAAACCCAAGTTGTACAAAAAGGGTAAGGTCTTTTTCTCTTTGATTGTCCTCAGAGAAGAACAGAATGTCCTTCTGCAGGTGGGTTGATTGTCCTGTTCTCTTTAGTAACAGAATAGTGTTTCATAGGACTAATGAATGTGAGCTGGAGTTACATATGCTGTGTTGTGTTTGTGTTCCAGGTGAGGAGACTGCAGAGGAGGAGGGTTCAGAAATAGACACAATTCAACTGCAGCTGAAGATTAAATGCAGCAGGAACGCCAGAGCCAGCAAAGACTCGTCTGATCCACGGGAACTCTACCTGAACCACATGGGTAGGTTCAACAGCCAGTGAAGGACTGAGCAGTATGATGAGTCAGAGAAAGACTAGATTACATATTCCAGGATGAGATCAAACAGGAATTTTCCCTGTTCCCTTCTGTGTCCTCTCAGTTTATTCCGGGGACATTAAGTGGGTCCCCATTGGGAACCAGGCAGACGTGTTTGCAGACTCTGTCATTGGACCAGTACATGAAGACATCCTCATAGCTCAGTTACGCCCAGGACAGGAGCTGGACATTGTCATGCACTGTGTTAAAGGAATAGGTGAGAATTTTTAAATTGTTTTATTATTTATTATTATTCATTTTTTGTAACACTTTGAGGTCATTTATTTGTGCTTTATAATTCTTATTATTATTACCACCAGTATTTCTGCTTTTATTTTCACTTTATTCTCCAGCCACTTTCCTTTTATACAGTTTACATATTTTTATTAATCTTTTATTCCCTTTTTATTTTTTTATTTTATTTATTTTTACATCGTATCCCACCTCCAGTGTTTCATGCAAATACATCAGAACATCCCGGCAACTGCGCGATCTGCAAGTAATCCCTCTTTTTTTCCCTCCCATAAACCTGACCTTTATAACATTCTGAAACACAGATCCAAATCCAAATTCTTTTAGAGTGAAAATAAGATCAATCCAGCTGACGTGATCAAATGCCTTATCCACGTCCATAGACAGAGCTGCTATCGAGTGTTCATGTCTTTAGTCTCCCAAATGAAATGCAAGAGGTGTCTGAGGCTGTTAGAGGAGCTCCTGCCTTTCACAAACCCCACCTGGTCTGCATGTACGGTATACCGTATTTTTCAGACTACAAGTCGTTCTGGAGTATAAGACGCACCAGCCAAAAAATGCATAATGAAAAAGAAAAAAATATAAGTCACACTGGACTTTAAGTCGCATTTTTGGGGGGAAATTTATTTTGTGGAGAAGACAGTCAAATGTGAGACAGAGCCCTGTTAGCTTGTCTGTGTTATGCTAACGGTGTTGCTCAGATCTACATGTTGGTTTCCGATTTGTTGACAGTTCTAGACATGGGTAGGAAGGGAATTTATTTATTTATTTTCCTGTGGAAATATGGAAATTTTGAAAATTTATTTTATTTCCTTCAGTAGCAGCAGTACTATTTCATATAAAGACTATCGACATAGGCATCATTTCCAAAGCTATCTTAGTGCTAAGGGCATATTCTAAACTTTTGTATAGTCAAATGAAGCTCTTAGCGCTGACATGCCTTTACCAAACCAGGTCGT
>JANJYP010022500.1:0-27857 GCA_024605115.1 Rastrelliger brachysoma | reverse complement strand
TATGAATAAGCACCTAACTCACTTTATGCTAAAGTCACGGCGCCAGTGTTACTAAGACTATCTTCACAGTGCTCAGTTCAGATTTATTGCTTTTTTTTTTTAAAGTGTGGTTATTCACATATGTCATGTTTTTTGTAATGTGGCCAGTATTAGAGCAAAGATGAGGAGTGTGTGGATGTGTTTACAATTATTTTGAATGACCCCTTCAAATTTTCTTGTACAGAAGTGTCAGCCCAAATACTTCACTGATTACTTCAGTTACAGCTGTCTTCCAAGTTTATATTCACTGAGTGACCCCCCATGGTGCAAAATTGTGATGCATGTTGATCTAGAGTAATGCAAAAAAATCACATAAATTCTGATACCACTAAGGTTTCATTGCAAAACTTTCTTGCTGCATCTAATTTAGAACATCTGAAAGTTACCAAATCAGAATTAAAATGATTAGATCACATTTGATTTGTGATGTTCACACTGTTATGAAAACACAGATCTGAGTCACATAGTATGAGCAAGAAAGTCAGTGCATGCAGTCTAAACACACCCTCAGTCAAACCAAGCAACATTTCTGTAAAATTTCCACCATGGCTCAGTTCTTAAAAGGTTGCAGCAGCATATGGTTAAATGCACAGAGAGACAATTAGCAGCATGTCTTATTCGCTTATAAAAAGCACTGCAATTAATCACTTAGTTCTCGACTCCTATGCGCAGAGACACTATATTTAGTTAAAGAATCATATAACACTGTGAATGAGCCCATTTTATGTAATTTAGGATATTTCTTTAAATGGTGTGCAGCCAAAGTGGTACAAGAAACACACACAAAATGACCACAATTACAGTAATGAGGCTTGCTCTTCCTCTCCATACTTTCAATTCCCATTTATCCCAACTGCCTGGATTAGATTCCTAATGTAGTCCCACTTTAACATCTTCATTCTCATTATTATGTGCACTCTTGGACATTAGAAATTAGGCAGCAGAACTTACCATTTAATAATGTTAAATGATGCAATTATGACAAATGAACTGTTGCATGTATTTAAGCTTTGACAATAAATGCTTTAGACAGATTTCTGTGTTTATAGTGTACAGATGTCTAAATTGGTATCATTACTCTTCTTGTGGTCTTTACAGTTCTTTGTTGTTGTTGAACATCGCTTAGTTAAGTTCCCCCTCTTGAGAACATTTATTGTAACCAAGACACCAACTCAGTTCAGTTTACCCCAAAACATCAGCTGAAATGAGATCAACCAAACAAAATGTACCTGTAAAATCAAGTGAAAGGAAGTGCACAGCTGCTGCTGTAATGGGGATCCATGACTTTACCACTCAAGCCGTTCACCATAAACTGCCCACCAGAGTACCCACATACCCAGCCTGTAAATAAACCAAGCATCTGTGGCTCCTTGCTAAAACTGTCGGGTAACACATTTTTATAACCTTGTTAAATGCTATTAGAGTGTGGTTAATGGCTTGGTCTCTCTGGCTCTATCTCTCCTTTGGTTGCTATTTTTCTGTTTGCTTCTCCCCAACCTGTTGCAGCACAACACATCTGACTCTTTCCCACATGTCTGTAGCTGTTGCTGTTCCGTGGTAATGATCTTATCGAGCTCATATGAGATCAGTTACTGTAATCCACTCACCGCTAATCAGCGAAGCCAGCTGTAACTCAACCTCCACACTGTTCCCTGAAAACACATTGGCTGTGTAGTATCTCGTATTTTGTTCCACTTCGGAGATTACTGAAAGAGGCCTAAGCGATAAGGGCTTTATTGAAGAGGTTGAACTTGAGAAATAACTTGGAACTAAGCGCAAAGATCAGTACAAGAGGAGTGAAAGAAAACAGATTAAATACTTAATAAAGAGATAATACAGAATGGTTGAGACAGTTTCAGGGAAATAAGGGGTGGGGTCAATAAAAATTAGAGATGACATGTAACCCTTGGTGTGCCCATGTGGGGAAAGACTTCTGGAGAAAAAAGGATAACGATCATTAAGTGATGTAGCAGGCAGGTTGCCATGAGTGGGAGGTGACTGATTAGATACAGATGTCTCCTTCAGACCTCCACCCTTTAGCTCTTCGGTGCATCTCAGCAGTGCTGAAAGGTAGATCAACTGCACAGAGGAAATGTGTTACATGTGGCATAGACGATGCACATGGGTAACTCTGACATGCCATAACTTCTCTGTCTTCCCATAAGACTGCTGGAATAAATCTCTGAATTCCAGAAATGTCACGTTCTTGTTGAATAAACCAACTACTGCAGAATTAAACAGATTGTTACTTGTTTATATAGAAGAGTTCCGGGGAATCTAGAGAAATATGCAAGTAGCAAACAAAGAAAATCTTCTTATTGGGTAAGAATGTTTTTCTTGACATGACATCTATAAACTAGCATGAAGTCAGGCCATTGCAAAAACTTTTAGCCTGCTAGGGACAAGTGTTTCATGTAAAGAATGAAACTGATGGAATTCAAGACCTGCAATGTTTTATAATAAATCTGATATTTAAATGTGCAAAGCCATCTGGTTTTTCTCTCCGTATATGTTTGGGATATTAGTTTGACAACTAAGACTTTTCTAATGATCTTGAGATGAAATGCAGTTTGAATATATCTATCAACTAGGTTTATTTTCGTCTTGGAGGAAAAAAATAACTTCTACAGCCATGCAAGCACCTCTGTTGGGCTGTAATTACAGCATTACTAAATGCTAACACCAACATGCTAACATGTTCACAGTCAAGCTTACAGTTTGATGCCGGTTTGACATAGTATTACAACTTACAAGCCCTATGAGGGCCCAAAAAGCATTTTCCCCACACACAAATATGGGAAAAGGAGTGGTTGTAAAATGGTGGATAAATTTTATTGAGCATCACAATCCCTGAAAAATGATTTGTTTCACTACCAGAACTTGATCCATTGGGTCTGATTAATTTGTTTTAGTCCCATTCAAGTTAGCTGGAGGGCAGAACTCAGAGTTAGCAGTCTCAAAGGGCAGACATTTCTAGTGACAATGCTCTACAGGGCTCTATAGTGTATGTGCGGTGTGTTACAGGTGATTTCTTTGCAGGAAGTGATGCTTTTGTCTTAATGCATCACTGACCAACTCATGCACCAGGTCCCAACTCTGATGCTGTATCCAGTTCTCTATATAGGCTATCCATACTCACAGTAAAAAACAATGCTAAATGTTGCTTAGCAGGTAGTTAATTATGTTCACTATCTTAGTCTTCGGTGTTAGTATGTCAGCATTTGCAAATTAGCATTAAAGTGGATACACCCAAATGATGCAGCTTGATGAAACATGATGCTTCATACTAAGGGTATCATGAAATTCTGCACTAAAGTTAAAGTCAAACTAGAACATCTGTACAAAATCTCATGGCAATTCTTCAGATAGTAGTTGATGTATTTCAGTCTGGGCCAAAAGTGGGACACCAACCAACTAACGACTGCTGAAATTCTGGGCTGGGTACCACAAAGCAAGTTTAATAGCACAACAAAAATGGTGCTTTATATGGATATTTAGATCAGATAAGAATGATTACATCACCCTAAAGTAAGATATTGTGACATTCCTGAACTGCCCTTTTTGGCACTGTACATGATGCAGACAAAATGGACAAAAAGAACACAGATGAAAAACCACACACATCATTTATTAAAACATCATTAACAGATAAATTAAAAGAATAATCAGCTATATTTTCACCTTGTTTAGTATTTGTCATAAATAGATCAATAACACTGTGATATTTCTCATGGGCAGCTGTCAGTGGACTGAGAGAGTTGTTGTTGTTCCACTCTCTGTTTTGCTTTAGGTAACGAGCAGGGCCCATTAGAGTTCAGGAATGATAATAAGCCTCTGTGTTTAGGGGAACCAAACCCTATTTAGCATCAGTTTACATGATGTTATGAAACTCACACGTAGATGTGTAACACAGTCAGGCATGTAGTTGTGTATAGTGTGTGGTAAATACAATGCATGTCAAATCCAACACATAGACATATAAATCACATACTTGCATATAACTTATAATAATACTATACTCTTCAGCAAACATCTGCAACATATCATGCTTAGTATTTAATGAGGTGAAAATTAAGTGAGTTTTTTTTTTTTATTGTGAACTCATTCAGTGTTATTTTGTTTGTGGCAGGTTTGATTATATAATGATATGATAGCCACAGATTTCTAAACCAGTTATAAAAAGGTGGTATACAGTTGTGTTGTGTGGCCATTTAAACCCTTGGCATATGTTCAATTTAACTACATTATGTATGATTAAGGCAAATCTAACATTCAAAGCCATCACCTCCAACCTGCCAACCCTCAATTTCAGTGATAATATTTGAGTTGTGCTTGTTATCACAATTGTAAAATCATGGTGCTGTTGTGTGATTGTTGGAAGGATTACTACTCAGAAACCAACCCTGCTCTCTTTAACATCTTATATTTCAGGGTTCTTATTGGATCACCGCTGTCGGGTCAGCCTGCTAAACGGACAGGAGATGTCTACAAGTGTCCTGTGGGGAGGGGGGGAAACAAATGTATCAAACTTGAGCTGCCAAGTAAGTAACACTGTGCGCGTACGTGTGTGTGTGTGTGTGTGTGTGTGTGTGTGTGTGTGTGTGTGTGTAGGATATATAGTTGTATGTATGTGTATCCTTATGGGATTGTACATGAAGTCTGTGTGTATATTCTTTGTGCTTTTGTGTAAATGTACTACAGTGTATTTGAGTCTGCTGGTTCTCACTGAAAGGAAGTGAGGCCCATCAGGACAGGAAAACAGTAAATAAACATGGTTTTAATGTTTCATCCTTCCATAATTATCTCATAATTAAACAGATAAACACAGTGTAGCTTCTGGTCAGTGGTCTGCAAAGCCTCTTTTGGCATTTGTCTGTGTTGACACAGAATAACTGTATGCTGATGCTCACTTCAGGGATTAATGCTTAACTCAACACAGCTGTTCACACCTCAGAATTATCAAATAACTGGCATTACACTGCAGTTCTGCTGCTGTTGGGAAATTATGTCTTCATGTGCTGATAATTTACAGACAAGGCTGGCAGAAATACTCTTACTTTCACCAGTGAGATAGAGAGTGCAGTATTTGTTTTTATCTGCAATGATTTAGAAAGAAATTTCTTTATCTGCAAATTCAAGTTTAATCTGGAAAACATCCAATGGGAATCAGTTGAGACTGGCAGCTGGAGCCAGGTCACTTAGAAAACAACTGGGAATAGTTAATATATCTTGACAACGACAGCAACAAAAGTGCTGTATTTTAAATTGCAAGTGAAACCAGGCATGACTCTGCATGACTTATTTTACACCTTGAATTTATTACAAAACCAATGTAGTTGGGAATTTAAAGTGATGTTTTCTGAGCACCCATGGGGAGCATGAAGCAAACCTCAACAACGACCCAGCAGGAAGGGCTTATGTTGATGTATCATTGAAGTAAAGGGCCTGTCAATCACCTGTAAGTCTGATCCCTGAAGAGTAATATCAGTTCACACTCACTGACACACCCCAGTCTTGCATTGCCAGATTGGTTTCCATAGTATTCCAACACAGGAAAGAAAACCCAAACCATAATGAGCAAATATAAATTTGTGTGGTTGTTGTGTTGTAATGTTTTTTATCACATTTTCACCATAAACAATAAAGCTGAAAGGTGGATATGCCAGGGTCATTATACTGTAATGAATGAATAACTGGCAAGAGAGTCAAACACACAGGATTGTCTGCTAAACATGAAGTTCACATTCTGTTTGGAAAATTGCATCCAAATGGCAAACAATAAACTTGCAAACTGAAAATTCAGTCTGTCGTCTTGTAGGCTGGAAAACTATTTAACAATGGTGTAGGTCTTGTGTTACACCACTTTATATACTGAAGTTATAGTTAAAAAGATCAAATATCTGTGACTGAAGAGCACGCTCTTGTTAAACTTTAATGCTATGTATATTTTGTTAAGAAATGTTAGTCAATTCACACAGAACATGAAAAAATAAAGATAATGTGATTTCTATCTTTTGCTCAGTGGTATATGTTCTGATGAAAGCCACTGCACAAATTTGACATGTATCTCTCTGATTCTCAAGAGGTCATTCCAGACCAAGAGGCATTGTGCGATAAGTCAGATTTGTTCTGATAGTTATCTGAGTTCACAGTTCATTGAGGACAAAGCATGTGTTCTCCTCTGCAGCCCCACATAGCTGCTTTCAGTCCCATGCTAACATCTCATGAGGTGTTGGATCTTGGTCCATGTCACTCAATTTATCAGATAGTGAAATAAATCAAGAAAGCAATTCAGATGTCCACTTATTTTCAGGTCAAAGTTTACTGAGGTGCATGACAAGTGACTGTTTACTGAACATCAAATGTAAAAGAAATATCTTCAGGGAGTCATAAACAAGAAACAAGAAAAAAATGTATGTACTTCATTGCAGCCACACTACTAATTACTAACAGGTCTGTTCGAAGTAAAGCAAATGCCAAAGTCATAACTGGCCGTTGACAGTTATGATGGTTAACTATCAAAATGCCCTCTTGGGGATTACTAAGGAGCTTGATTCATAATTGAGCTGATTCACAGCCATTTCCTTAATTTCTGAAATATGTGACAATATGTGGATCCCACCGGAAAAAAGAGTACAGCGTATCCAAACCACACCCTGGTTGAGGCATTATTTTGTCATAACATGCTAATTTTAGCCACATGTTGTGATTGCTAAATGATTCAAATCCTCTGTTTCTTCTTCACAACAGCTGGAATGTGTGTTTTTTGCTCTATATCCAATAATAATTGTTGTAGGCGGCACGTTGAGAGACAGTATGGTAAAGTAATGCAATCCTATATTTAACCACATGTCAGTGTTCATTACATCTCAGGGGAATGACAAAAGAAAGGAAGTAGGGATAGCGTCTCTCTTCATATGGGAAAATGAAGAAAAGGAATTTGTCCAGCTGTTCTTCCTCTGTGCTGCTCTTTGTTTGTCTCACATTGTTTATTCATCTATATTTTTTCTTAGAAAACACAACAGTTCCCGACTTACGTGAAGTCAAGGAGAACATGACCATGGGAAGCACTCTTGTGACCAATCCCAATGGAGGATTTCTGGTAAGGGGGAAATTTCCATTAATAACATATGGAAGCACTGTACATTTTCCATACCAAAAACAAAAGTAGGACTTGACTTAGAATATTTTCTGTAAACAACTGAGTAGCAAGTATATGTTCACTGGACCTTTGCACTCAGTGGAAACAGTGGGCTTGACCCACCCTGTTTCCTGGTGAGGCTTCGTGTCCAGGGAATGTAACAGGATACTGCGAATCAACTGTGCAAATGGATCAGCAGCTTAAATGCAGAAATGTATGAAGGAAATGACAAGACCCTTACAGTTTTATGGTCACGAGCCCCAGTAAAACTTTGTTTTTACATGATTGAGAGATTAGCAGGGTGGGCAAACTACAGAGACAATGGAAATGATCGTTAATAGGTTTTCCATATATTTATGCTACCTCTTACTTGGGCCAAGTAAATTTGAAGAACATATGATGCTGCATTGTGAGGGCAGATCCTTACAGCTGTGTGTATAATTGAAGCCTTTAGAAAGCTTAACTAATACTTAATATCATTAACATGAGTGTTACCATAAGTCTGATTCGATCACTCAGTCAATTATCACTCGCCTTCATCACCAGACAAATTGCATTGATTTCATGAACTCCATCGTCTGAGCAGAACAAGTCCAATAATCCTTGACTGATGATGACATCATGTTCAATCCGTCTGGTGTCTCCAAATACAGGGATATCAATGATGGTCAGAGAGTAGGGCAGAGTTTTAGCTTCGACATTACATGAATTTCTATACTGTAATTCAATATGGATCACAATTGATCAGAAACATTTGACCATTTTGAACTTGGCTAATCCAGAAATGTAAGAAGCTTTCGAGCTAATAATAAACAAAATTCTCTCTAAACAACTTGTCATCACAATACATTTACAAACAAGGTTGTGCACTAAATGTTTTGCATGTTTCTATTTTGTGGTTTAGCATGCAGGGAAACCTAGAAAAATATGGCCAGAAGATTAATAGACCCTATTCAAGTTTCCAGTTATTGTTGGTAATTGTAAAGCTGTTCTTCCTCCCAGGCTCAATTTTTCTTTTTGCCTCTTCTCTTTTTCTCTCTATAGCGGTTTTTACTAGCCTTTCTGTAATCCTAAATTTGAGTAGTTCTTTCCTCTTGGTTTCTCTGTTCAGTAGCTCTGAACCTCCTCTCACCCATGACTTCATGCTGGTGGAAAGCTAACCAGTCACAGCCTGTGCGTTTTTACTTTCTCAAGCAATNGTGTGTGTGTGTGTGTGTGTGTGTGTGTGTGTGTGTGTGTGTGTGTGTGTGTGTGTGTGTGTGTGTGTGTGTGTGTGTCATGTTTCCACAGGCGTGTGGTCCTCAGTATGGCTACATGTGTGGGGAGCAGCAATACATTTCAGGCGTCTGTGCAAATGTGAGCTCTTCCTTCCAAGTCCTCAACTCCATGGCACCGGCCGCACCAGGTACACAGCCTGACATTGTGCGACAAGAGGTCTACATAGGACGTGATGGCATAGCCACAAATTGCCCGTCTGGGCTATGAGATTATAATCTATCTCTCACAGTAGTACCACCCAAGGCCCTGACTCACCCTGTTTAAATGACAACGGAGATTAGAACATTCTTCTTAATGTAAACTTGTCTGCAACCCCATTGCTCTCTTAGGGCCGGCGCAGCCCAGCCCCTCTGCTGTGTTGTATGACCAAGTTAGGAGACAGTTATTCAGCCTGTTCTGTTTCCTTGAAAAGAAACAGTCTAGAAAGAAACAGATGAAAAACGATTTACAGTCATTTTTGCTTTCTGTAGAATTTTTCATGCCAATCATTTAATAAAAACAAACGGAGACTGATCACAGCTCCATCAAAATGGGCTTGTCATAACATACAAAAAACATACAAAAATGTATTTTATTAATCCAAAATTAAATAGAATCCCACTTTGACTACTTGCATTATATATTGATGCCTTTTTTGGTCTTTACATGGAGGTTGCCCATCTATTAGATCTTTTTGGATAATAACAGGAAAATAAACTTCCCCAGTGTGAAAGCTATGCTTCGTAGTCTTGCATCACTATCCTTTATTGTTAAAATTTGACTTGGGGCTAGTTTGTCTACTCTGGGCACAGGAAGAGTAGTAGATGTCTTATACAATATAATTTTTTTCTTTGTAGAAAAAGCTGCGACTTTAAAGGATATATTTGTATTTTTTTAGGTCTATCCCAATATAAAAATTACATGTTCATATGCACATTGGAAGCATTTTGTTACCCTAATTTTTCCTGTGGTTCATATTGACTGTGAAGAGATTGCTTCCTAAAGCAATGTCAGTGTAAGCAATAAAAGATCAAATTTATAATCCTTATTCAGTGCAAAAATTAACCCTGAAGTACAACTGATATCGATATGAGACTGCAGCCGACCTCAGCGATCTAATAAATCAGGTGGCGATCCTCCAAAATTACAGTATTTTGATTAAAGGATTTTATCTATGTGATGCCAGAAATCAAATTGTGAATTGTGCAATTTGTTTTATCAAGATTGATTGAAAAACTTTAATGTGTTGTTTGTCCAAGCAAAGATATAAAGATATATACGTAATATAATATATCGTAAGGCTAATTAAAGAGGATATGCCTGTGTTTCACATGTCCTACAGTAAAGTGAGGAAAGAAAAAGGAGAGTGTAGCTCCCTACACATTAAAATAAAACTGTAATCTACTGTAATTTCTGACTTTGTTTCAGGGTGTTCGAAGGAAATCGACATTGTGATAGTTCTGGATGGATCGAACAGTATTTACCCCTGGTCCAGCATTATTGATTTCCTGATCCGTTTTATTCAGAAGTTTGAAATTGGACCTAAACTGTCACAGGTCAGTTGCATGAATGAATAAAGAGGTTTCCTAAAGATAATATATGTAATATGTATTCCTGTTTTGTCTCTTTCTCTCTTGATCCACAGAATTAAACATATCAGTGTATGCCTTGTTAAACATTAGGCTTGAATGAATAAAAACATAGATAACTGGATGGGTTATATAACTTTAGATTGACATAGAAAAAGGATGAATGAAGGGATATATTATTTGCTGCCAACTCACTTCTTCATATTTTATTTGATGACTTAAGCGCCCTCCATTATGGAATTTTCCACACAATGCCAAGAGTAGAAATAACTGTAAGACGTCTGCCATAAAGTAGACTTTATGACCTGAATACTTTTTAGTCTTTAAAGTAATTTTAGACTTTGCCTTAGTAAGTTATACCTTGAGCATATTTTTGTCCACTCCCCTTGGATCACTCTTCGAATGGGTGGTTAGTTTTTATTATGGTTACATTGATCTGGCCAAGAGTGTGTGGAGTTTTCCAGAGGGAAACACTGGAAAGTCTTCTCACTGTGGAGCCCAGTGGTTGTAAGTCACATCTTCCATGGCTGCTGAAGTCCTCTGCTTGCTGTATAAAGAACATTGTGTCATATCAACCCCACCAGACCAGACCACATCCTCTGCAGACTGTCGGGAGGGGACAGCAGAGAAGAGAAGAACATAGAAAGAGAGAAAAGGAAAAATAAATTAAACATAGATTAACTTTTACAAGAAAAATGTGTGTGTCTTTGTGTTTTGTAGGTGGGCATTGTGTCCTATGGACTTGACGTGACTCACCGTGTCAACCTGAGCCAGTTTGACAATACTGCTGCGTTGCTGGATTTTGTCAAAGACCTTCCTCAGCAGACTGGCTTCAAGACCATGACTTTCCTGGGCATTGATACTGCCAGGTATTCAGCAATAGGGTCTACCAAACCTGGTAACACTAGACTACACGTTTCGATTAGATAATTTTGATTTGATTTGAAACAATGTAACTTCAGTTTGACTTATAAAGATTATTTAACTAAGACATCACCATGAAGCTTTCAAATTAACAAATACACCTATCACACCCAGTATAGTAGATGCTTTCTAAACTTAAATCTTTTACTGAAAGCTGAACTCAAGAATGGTAGTATTGGTGGTATTGCAACTGGGCTACACAATAAATATCAAAGCTATAATAACAAGGTCTAACCAACCCAATTTGGATCGGAGGTCTCACTGACCTAAGATCAGTGGAAGCCAAGAGCAATGCAAAGTAGAGTTTGGACCATGTGGATCGTTGTACCAAAACTTTTCTTAATAAATGTTATTTTAATTTCTTAGCTGTCCCAAAAGTCCCATCTTCTGTGCATAGACATAGGTTTTTATATTTAATCAACAGTAAATTTGCACCACTGATGTACAAGATCAACTGTGGTTTGCACTGCATTAATTTATTACCTAATAACATGGTTAGTCTTAGAGATATCTGTGTGAAAATCTGGTTTTAACACTTCAGGTTTTTGCCATTTAAGTCATATCTCATGACATGACACACTGAATCCTCAAGGCCAAATTATGGATTTTTTTTGCCCTGGTCTCCCAAAACAAACAGGTTGATGACAGCATATTTATATGATACTTCAGGATATTTCCGTTGATTGTTGTGATCTACTATTACTGCTTTAGCTTTTGAACTGCAGTCATGAAGCAGCTGAGCTTCAGGAATACACCAACATACTATAACTTTGAGTAATTTTACTTTCATATGAGTGAAAACAGCGTGAAACAGCCAACATTTCAGTTCCATAAGATATTCCAGTGATTATTAAGAATTAATTTTGACATTTTCTGCCCATCAGGAAGGAGGCTTTCATGCCAGAGCGTGGTGCACGACCTGGGGTGAAGAAAGTCATGGTGGTTGTGACTGATGGAGAGTCTCATGACTCCCATAACCTAAGAACAGTCATTGATGACTGTGAGAATGACAAAATCGAGAGGTTTGGTATTGCTGTGAGTACACACTACCTTTGTGTTGGTTTCACAGATTATGCTAACATGCATGTATTGATTTTATCTAGGAAGTTTTGCCTTTCCTATAACACTAAAGCCACAAAGCTTATATGAATAAGTCAAATTGACTTCTTGACTGTTGTGACTTTTCAGTTTATGGAAATATTGACTCATTATAGTTACTAAACCAGTAAATCAGATCAAATGTACCCATTTAGACATGATGTATTAATAACTAGCTTGCATCAGAGGTGTTGGTAAGCAAGTATTGTTACTGCTGGACAGCTGTAGCCTCATATTGTAACATCAAACTATCGGCAAGAAAGCAAGTATCTTTTTTCCAAAAAAGGTTTAAACCATTCCTTTAAGATAGTTTACTTTGTTCCCAGGTGTTGGGAGACTACAACCGTCAGAACAAAAGCCAAGCTGAAGTGAAGACATTCATCAAGGAGATTGAGAACATCTCCAGTTTGCCCTTACACGACCACTTCTTCAATGTGTCTGATGAGGTGGCATTGCTGACCATCGTGGATGCCCTGGGAAGCAAGATTTTTGCCTTGGAAGGTATACAGGAAAATATACTCACCTGCTGCAGTCCTCATACACCCAACAGACAAATTACTGTTACTTTTAGTTTTCCTTGGCAAATGACTTTCATAGTTAATTAAATATTTAATGTGACAAGGATATACTTCAGTAACACTGTTTCATTATACATTGTTGATTAATTGTTGCTGGTCTGGACTTTTCCTTCCTCAGCTACAGCTAGCAATCACACACACTCATTTGAGATGGAAATGTCCCAAACTGGATTTAGTGCACATACTACTAAAGTAAGTTTATTTTTAATACTTATAATGTACTTTTTATCACTGATTTGATAGTCATGAACCCTTACAATAATTACCTACTTCCAAATGAAATATCAAATAACTTTATAATAACCCTACCTGTTACTTGTATAATGGGTGTTACTTGAAAAAAAAACAAAAAACGGCTGAATTTTCTCCTANTTTATAATAACCCTACCTGTTATTTGTATAATGGGTGTTACTTGAAAAAAAAAAAAAAAACGGCTGTATTTTCTCCTTNATCACTGATTTGATAGTCATGAACCCTTACAATAATTACCTACTTCCAAATGAAATATCAAATAACTTTATAATAACCCTACCTGTTACTTGTATAATGGGTGTTACTTGAAAAAAAAACAAAAAACGGCTGAATTTTCTCCTAGTTTTCCTAAAATAATTAAATTGTTGTTTTCTAAATAAAGTCTTAATCTAGTTATTTATTTCAGGAGAATACTTATGTGAAAATCAGTGAACTAGACCTGAATCATATCCTTAATCTGCAGCAGAGTTTACATGTCTGTAGGCGTTTAGTTTACAAGGAACTGCTTATTTACAGACATGTATGCGTTGGCATGGATGTTACCTCAAGTAATGAGCTCATGCACAAACAATACCACAGCGTTATCTCTGGTGCATCTTTTGCCCTTTGGTGATTCACCTTGGTCAGCGCAAGTTTCTGGAAACAAACATNCTGGTGCATCTTTTGCCCTTTGGTGATTCACCTTGGTCAGCGGAAGTTTCTGGAAACAGACACGCTCTGTCCTGTCTGCTCACACACTGCCAACTTCACACGGACAGTGTTTTGTCTGATAGCGTGTGAAACAGACAGAAGGACTGAGTTCGAAAGTCTAACATGGGGCTTATATAGCACCAAACAGTGAGGAAGGTTGAATCAGACAGTTGTTCACTACGGTAAAAACAACATGCTTGCTTTGGCCCCCTCACATGCTTCTTGTGTTCATTCATTAGGCATTTCCTATGTTTGTTAAAAAACAAACAGGCTCCCCTCTTATTCCTGTCTTCCTGCTTCTGACTCACCTTCAGCACATCTTCAATCACTGTGCACACTGTCTCTGAGGCTGCAATGATTCATTCAACTTAATACAACCAAACTGAATGATTCCACTATTTGACACACATGAGTGTGTGAGTTTTTGTTAACGATCAGTAGCCGGAAAGGGCCAGTTGACGTAGTTCGTTATGACTAATGATCCATGTTATGTCCTGTGTGACCTCTCCCCCCAGCTATTAAGTAACTATTTCCTGGTAACAAAAAATGGTGGTTATACTTAGGACTGCAATTAATGTTTGTTTATAGTAACAACTTCTGTGTGAATTATAATTTGATTATGAATTAATTGCTTAGTCCAAATATTACATTGAATTGTTTTGTACTTATTTTTCAGCTCTAAATGACCTCAGATTACCTTTGAATAAAGCACAAAAGCTTTCTTCTTCTTTCCATAATAACTTAAATAATATGATTTATACTTCCCTTCCACTATTAAATTACTAGACTTGTTGACTTCTTTATTTTGCAGATTTAGATTTTAGTTAAAAACATATGTTTAACAATTAAAATATAATGCATAGTTGAGATTACCTCCACTTGTCACCACACCATTGAAAGTCTATATATTGATATGTGATATGAGTACAGTTATATTATGCTGATGATGCTCCTTTAATTCAAGTAAAAAGGACAGTGCAGAACTTTAGTGTTTACTGTTTTGCTGTGCTTTTAATGTTACGCTGGTCATACTTTATACTTAAGTAAATTATTTGAGTATTTCTGATTTTTGACTTGAGTAAGATGATAAATTCAAAAATTGCATCCTACTGGTCCTGACATCAGCTTTATTATCTCCCACAGGAAGGTGTGTTATTGGGAGCAGTGGGAGCATATGACTGGAACGGGACAGTGTTACTGCAATCTGCTAAAGAAACAATTGTACCAAACCGTGACGGTTTCTTCGACTCAACAACTGAGGCTGGGTATGAACGACTGGCTGGGTACCTTGGTGAGTTGGGACAGACGCTTGTTAATAAACTGGATAAATATAGAGTATACAAGGTGGAGCAGTATTTACACACACATGGAAATATGTCTGAACTTGCGAGTTTATGTTTATTTCAGAGAGAGAGAGAGTGTTGGTAGCCAAATCTTTCAAGATATTCAGTGAAATTTTGCAGCTGCAGAATAGAATTGCTGTTACTTTTAGGAGAGAAATATGTCATTTGTGTACTTTTGACAGAAGATGCCTCCCACCCACTGTCATATAAATAATATACGCAGGCTTCTCTCCCAGTTTTGTTGCCTTTTATGGCTTGTAGAGCAACCATAGCGACTTAATATCAGTTATTTAATCAACATGTCATTAGAAAGAGCACTGGTGGGTCCAGGCTCGTGTACTGTAAACTCAGCTGTTGGCACACACTCATACCCTAATGGCCTGCCTGCAGACTGTGCAGGCATACCCTTTGTGTCCTTGTCTGTGAGTGTGAGTGTATGCACTTTTTCCTGCTAGTGTTCAGTAGTGTTTTATAGTTTCCCCTTCACAGTGAGATGTAAACAGTCAGCTGCAGAAGCATTTAAAAATAACCCACAAAGAGAGCCAGGGTGTGTTTTCCTAATGACATCATTACCATGCAAATATGTGCACGTGGCTGCACACACACTCCTGATCAAGCTTGTCTATGTGTCTGATGAGTATAATACAGTATGTTGCTTGTGTTTGTTTTCTTTGTAGGGTATGATGTTCAGTCAGCATCAACCCCTGGTGGAGTGCTGTACATCGCAGGTGCACCACGGTACAACCACACAGGCCGTGTTGTTATCTATCGTCTGGAAGGGAACAATACTATTGTCACGCAGATACTGCCAGGAGAACAGGTGAGCCATTTTCAATGTGTTGTTGGAGATGTTTTTGCAGAGAAGGCATTGTTCAGTGATCTTTCCTCATTCTAAAAGCTACACTTCAGATAGGCTATGACTGTTTTTGTGAGTAAATACAGGTCAGAAGCAAATGAGTGAAAATCAATATGTCAACAGGTTCAGCGATGAATGAGTCAACATTGACAGACGATTTCTTACTCCTCTGTGCAGATTGGTTCTTACTTCGGCAGCGTCCTACAGACTGTCGACGTGGACAACGATTCCTACACGGATCTCCTCTTGGTTGGAGCTCCAATGTTCATGGGCCCAGACAGAAATGAGCAAGGACAAGTCTATGTTTACAAACTTGAGGTACGGAAGATGAAGGCTGAAGGTGTCTTCTGATTAAAGAGCTTGTGTCAGATTTTTATAGAAGAATGTGATGATGTGCTCGCTTTTCTTCTCATAGTGTTCTTGATCTTTTTTCAGAGTGAGACTGGCAAGTTTAAGCATGATTTCACTTTAAAGCCTGTCAATCAGTCCTGCTGCACTGCCCACTCAAAAACCTGCACTAATAAAAATGAACCATGTGGTGCCCGGTTTGGCACAGCTATTGCTGCGATATCAGATCTCAACCTGGATGGCTTTAATGATGTGGCAATCGGAGCACCGTTTGAGAACGACCACAGAGGGGCTGTTTACATCTATCATGGAGATCAGAAGTTACTAAAAGAGAACTGGGTGCAGGTGAGAACAAACTGAGTGCCAGTCAGTGAGTTGTTTGAAGATCTGTAAATATTTATTAACATGTCCTAATCAGTTCTGTGTTGTCTGTTTAGCACATTCCAGCAGGTGGGGATGGTGAAAAGATTAAGTTCTTTGGTCAGTCCATACATGGAGTCATGGATCTAAATGGAGATGGAATCACTGATGTTACTATAGGAGGTCTAGGAGGCGCTTCACTGTTCTGGTGAGACATGCCCCATACATACATATAATACATACATTCACTCCTAAATAAAACTACACATTCCACTTGAATCACTACCAGCAGTAGTGCCTGTCTCCATTTTGCATTGTTTTAACCGGGTTTGGACAGCTGTTCATGTCCCAGTGGGCGTGTAGGCTTGAGACCAACAACTTCCTAATGATCTCTCTGTTAAAACCTCTGGCTACATACTTCACTGTTGGAGACCAGCCTACAGACTTCAACCCACTAAGTTCTGAAAGATCAGCCCACACCATGATTTAGCTTCCCAGGCAGACCCTCTCCCACAGTTTCTACTGGCAGAGGCTCAGCCAAGCTGTGTGAAAACTCCATCTCCCAAGTGGCTTTGAGTTTAAATAAGATTTGGCAGCAGGCAGCTGCTCTCTTCCTGGACTGCTGGTTTGTGTTTTAGAAAACTCAACTGCTGGATAGAGAGAGTTGAGGCCAAGTTTTATGCTCAAGATGCATCCGTTTCTTGTTCCTTCTTTTTGACGAAATAGATGTGCACATTTGCATGCACACATACAAACACACACTCACATATCGCCCCATTGACGGATACTAGTATGCTTTCTAAATGCGGGTTTGTCTTATTGATTTCACAAGGTCCAGAGATGTTGCAGAGCTCCACGTCAACATGACGTTTGACCCTGCTAAAATAAACATGCAGCAGGCTCAACACCAGTGTGAATATGGGGGACGCAAATCTGTGTGTGTAAAAACTGAGGTGTGTTTCGCATACATCATCAAATCTGACAAGCCGGATTTAAAAAATGTTGACACAGGTAATCCACACAACTCCTATGATGAAGTCAGTCATTGTGTCACTGAAATGATTCCCCCATCATTCATTTTTCTGACTCGTCATTGTTAAAATTGTTATAACAGTTTGACTGCACATTCTTTCTGTTGTGTCCTGCAGATATACGCTATAAATTGTATCTGGATCGTCTTCGCCCAAAATCCAGGGCTTCATTTATCAACTCAGACAATAATATTGGTGATCGGGAGATTAACAAAACCTTCAAAATCAGAGACAGACAGAGAAAATGTGTGGAAGAGACTTTCATGATGTCGGTAAGTACTCTGATCTTTATTATTCAGTTCAGTTATATTTATGTAGCACATTTCATGCAACAACGGCAAACTCAATGTGCTTCACAAAAACAAGACAAAGCATACAGTAACATTACATAAGCAATAAATGTAAAATACATACAAAGACACAATAAGACAAAAAGAAGGTAAAAAAAAGAAATTAAAAACTAAAAGCTGTTAGAAAAGGAATGTTTTAGTCTACTTTTAAAAGAAGATACTGTTGTAGCAGATCTGACTTCCTGTGGTAGGGAAATCCAAAGAATACGACCATAATGACTGAAAGTACCATGAGCTGATTTTGAATTTATGCTTGGAATCATGAGTAGACCTTTACTTGATGATCTTAGGGATCTGTTTTGTGTGTACTCTGTGAGCATGCCAGAGATAGAGAAAGAAGCTGCACCATGCAAAGCTTTAAAAACAATAAGTACAATTTTAAAATCAAAATCAATTCCTTCAAGCCAGTGAAGAGATGCTAAAATCAGAGTGATATTTATGTCAGCATGGGGTCAGTTATGGATTCTCACCTGCAAGTAATCAACTCCAAACATTGACTGGATGCCCTAAACTTTCTGTAAGGTTAATTTCTAATGTTTGTTAGAGGGCTGTTAGTCAGAGAGGAGACAGGACAAATCTGTGCAAAGTCTATGCAGAGCAGGAAGACCTTTCCTCTAACATGAAACAGACCTATTTTGATCAAAGCATGCCGAGTTCAGCCCCGTGCTGCTCTAAGTGATAAATTATCTGGAGGCATTTACAGAGCTGGAGAGATGGAGAGAGAAAAAGAAAAGAGAAGAAGTGAATGAGAGTGAAAGAGAGAGAGAGTGAGGTGTTTTGTGAATGTGACAAAATGTGACATTCCAGGTCAAGGAAAATGACTACAAGCAGTCTAACAAGCACATAACAAACTATTCATCATACAGCAGTTGAAACATTTATACTATGTGACTACACCATCTCCTGTATATCTCCATCAGTATGACATTTACTGTATACCATGTGTACGGAGTTCCTCGTTCCAGCCATTCACTGTGGCAATGGATTTCTCTGATTAGCTGCCCTCCGGCGAAAGAAGGAGGAACTAATCAGTGGAGACAGCTGTTGTTGTATGTGCTGAGCATGAATACCTGCTCTGTTCTAGTATGCCAGTCTTACCACATATTTCAGAGCAGAGGTCTTCAGGGACCAGGAAATTTGTACTGGACACAAGATTCACCCGTGACCATCCAAGATGGACCATTCCATCTAAACTGAAACACACATAGACACAAACCTAAACAACTGACAGCAACTCTATAAACCAGAGGCAAATGTGTTGCAAATTAGTCAACATCCAGAAGAAATGTTTGCTACTTGGTGCGTGCTGGTGCAGTCCCTCCAGTGTGTTTTGCATTCACATGGACTGCTTGTCTCTGTTAATGTATCCAGCTCCTAACCAGTTAGGAAAACCTCAGATTAAAAATAAATTGGAACCTAACTGCTGGGTTCAAAACTTCCATTGCCTGTTCCATGTCTGTATTGCTGGAGTCTCCTGTTTCTGTTGTGGAATAATAGTACTAATAGCAGTTGCAGTATTTATTAAATGGGCATAAAGAACACAACAAAATAGGAGAGAGAACTTTAATTAGATTTATTGGGACTAGTTAGATAACTGTTTAATGGCCATAATAATAATTTAAGTGTAAGATGAGAACATTGTATACAGTGTGTTCCTTAACATACATCTTTAACATATTTTAACAATTCTGCAAACAATACTTTTATATTAACAATGGATCAAATGACTACATGTAATGTGAGAACAGTTGCTCATATTATTGAGCCATCAGAGAAGTATCAAGCAACTATACATTACCTGCTCAACACCAACTAGCCAACAGGCAAAGTTGCTCTGTATTTACTAGATGTGTGAATAAGCAGGTGTTTGCTAACAGGTTAACTGTAGAGCCACAGGCAATAACAGTAGTGTGCTTACATCTCGTGTCTGCTGCCTCCAAGTGGCCAAAAAAATCAGCTGTAAGTAACAGGCAAATCTGTCCACACGCAAGTCAATGATTTACTAAAGATGCAGCGCGTGTTCCTCATGTTATGCTCTTTCACAGAGTCCTTTGATATATAATCCAACTTTGGCACCAACCCAAGAAAGACCCATAGCAATTTAAGCAGAAGTGAACTTTAAAGTGTAGACCACAGACCTGGTTTTGGAACTGTTGGGTTCTCAGGTTTTTTAGGGGACAGTTCAGGGTGAACACCCTGTTTATGCTGACCCACACAGTCCACACAGTTCAATCAGCCAAATAGTGGAAATGCATGTCAGCATAAAAGGTCTTTAAAGTAGATTTTTCCTTGTAATGTTCTTTCTTATCCTGTTGATCTCCTTCTAACTTTTATTTTCTTCTCTCCTTCGTTTCATTCTTCTCTTGCCATTCTCCATCTCCCTTTTCTTCTCAACAGCCCTGGTCGGATTTCAGAGACCGCCTCATGGTGTCTTTGGAGTTTGAATTAGTTAATAAGGACAAAGGCCCAGTCCTGGATGAAAGCCTCCCCAGATCCATCAATAAGACTGTAAGACTGCTTTATATCATTTATTATAATGGTCTCTCTCAGTACTTAAACTATTAACTGGCAAATAACAGTAAGAGGAAGATTTAGAGTCAAAGACAGGAAGGATTTGAACCAAGTCTAAAACATCCTCCATCTGTCTGTATTTATAATCGGAGAGTGAGAACTAGGGTTTTCTTGTCTGGCTCCAAACTTGCTTCTGTTACAGTGCATTAACATCTGCAACAGCTGACTGCCATCCTTCAGTGTTTTCTCAGGGCTACATTAGGGTTTCAACACCAAAAGCCAGGACCCTCTTCCCACACTCACGCATACATAGTTGTTCTAACGAGACGGTTTCCAAATAATTATTGCATTGATTGATGTAACCAGATAAAGAGTGGGAAAGCATTTCCCTTTTGTATATGAGAACTGAACTTCAAAACATAAAGCCTGGGTGTGTGAAATGCAGAGTAGTAACATCACCACCTCCCCTTACTTCTAAGTGTGGTTGTTTGTCAGCTTCGGCACGTCCTGACTCCCTCAGAATCTGTCACAGCAGCCATGCTCACAAGTGAGGAAGCGTTATTAGGACCTCTCCTGTTATTGTTATTGAAAGGAAAAGAAGGGACACACGCACACAGAAAGGGGAAGTCATCTAACGGAAGCCAGAGTTTTTTCTTTTGAGACTGTGCTGCATATGATACTCTAGTCTGTTGGCCATTCTTGAGAGAGTGGACACTGTTGATCTTGACAGTCCAGTGGGACAGCAATGAGAATAGAAACAAATGAGACTGTGACCTTATGAACCTTCTAGGTGAAAAGGCAAAGGAAATTAAGGTCATCTGAAAGCACCCTTTTGTCAGGAGAGTAAACAAATAGAAAACAGTGGCCTATTTTGATTCTCATTTCTGCAGAGGATATTCAGGAACTGTTCTAGTAATTAAAATATTAGTCATAAAAGATTCAAGTTTTGGAAAACGTATAATAATAATCAATAATAGATTGTGTGCATGTTGCATATGAGACTATGATTGGCCAGAAGTTGTGTCACAAATCATGTTTGTTTATTTATGTCTTAAACTGCCTTCTAGTCTGAAACTCTGTACCATGAAGCTGACACATCCAAGTGAAGTAACAATAAGGAGTGGATGTAAACTTGAAGGTTTCATTTCTTGATTATCTCATAGATTGCCTTGATGCAGTGTGGGAGTGATGAGATATGCGTTGCTGACCTCTTTGTTAAAGCTGAGCCTAGTGTGAAACAGTAAGTGGAATTAGCATTTAAATATACATTTTAAATATTTTAAAACAATGCTGGTTTGCCCCACATCTGCAGATGCTGGTCATACTGGCAACATTTCACACAGGATGCAATGATTCCAATGTAAATAATGGAAGGAGGCAATCCACAGTCCTTGCTTTCTGCAAAAATGCATTTCAGAGTTGATGAGGCTTCAGTACTCTCAGTAGACAAATTAACTGTATGCCCTACAAAGTCTTTTTTGTCTCTTACACAACAGTGACTTTGAAAGATATCCATTTAATTAGAGTAACTCAGTCTGATGTTGACTTTGAACTTTTGAATTTTTGCAGTGGACAGTGGATTTTGTCTCCCATCACTTAAATGGAAAGTGCATTAAGAAGGAATGATTACAGCAACCGATCACTCTTGTTTATAGTGTCAGTCACAGCGCATAGTAGTTGTAAACTTTCCAGTACGTGACTGCCCTCTTGTGGTGGAAATTGTGCATCACAACAACAGGTGTTGACAGTTTTCATTTTATTTTTCAGAATGATGATCAAAGCAGACAATCCTGAGAAGATTTATGTGAAAATCGATGTTGAAAACCGCAAAGATAATGCATACAACACCAAAGTTATTCTCAACTTCACGCCAAACATCAACTATGTTAATGTAGAGGTGAGATTTCTAGTACTCCTTTCACTATATAATTTCAGTGTAAATGAACTGAGGTGTCAGACTCTCTCACTCTGTTTCCTGTCTGTCATTTCACTGTTATCTCCACAATAAAGATAGAAAATGACAAAAAGTACAAGGATATTACTACGAACTTCACAAGGGTGGAGTGTGCTGTTGGATATCCCTTCTTGGCAAACAAGGAAAAGGTACTAGTTAATTTTCATTTGTTAATCCAGTGAAGTGATAAGTCAATTATCTGGTCAACAGAAAATTAATATCCATTTTTTTTATAACCAATGTATTATTTTGGGTAATTTCTTCACAATTCCAGCTTCATAAATGTGAAAATGTTCTGATTTATTCAGTGTTTTTTTTTTTTTAGTGAACTAAATATTTCTGGGTTGTAAACTGTTGGTCTGGTCAAACAACAACATTAAAGTTTGAGAAACAGTGACTGGACATTTTATTGGCTAAATAACTAATAACATAAATAATGATCAATATACAATTTATTTATCATCACTACTAAATAGTAAAAATGTGCATTATCCACAGGTATCTATGACAGTAACGTTTGAAGTAAATCGCACCTATCTTCTGAAGGACATTCAGATCACTGTGAATGCAACAAGGTGAGCATGTTGTATCCAGCAATTCTGCATAATTTTGTGTTCAATCCAGTACAAATGAAAGTTTTTGCATCCATTTTTACATGTTCAGGCATTTGAGCCAAAGAAATGTGTTTTTAAATTTTCCACAGTGACAGTGAAGAGCCAGATTCTACCCGGCATGACAACGTTGTGCAGATCTCCATCCCTGTGAAGTATGAAGCTGGACTCATATTCTCAGTGTGAGTAGATGTTGGTTCATTTGGATACAGTGAATACATTGACCTTTTGAAATGTCATAGTGGGAAAATCTCAATTGTGTCTCATAATGACAAAGATGGATTTATTTTGGTCAAAGGAATGCATCCATTATTAATATTATTAATTCCACCTGCTCACAAATAGAACTGTCTATTCTTAAATCTTTATTTTCCTCCACTGTGTTGGTAGAAAGGCAATGCACAATATAGCAAGGATAGCAAGCAAGGATATCATTACTATCAATATTCATTGGTAGTATTTAGCAGCTAAAGAGATAGATATCTCCCTCAGAAGGTGGTGAAGACCAAAAACTAGTAAAGTAAATACTGGACATACAGTCATCAGGTAGCCAGACATGGATGTATGGGACAATAAGCAAGCACATTTTCTACAACAACTCTATGTTGTGTTTACAGCTATTTCTGCTGCCCCCGAGTGGCCAAATCAGTGAATGCAGATTTAACAAATTCATTCAGAGAATTTTTATTTCATAGCACCAAATTTTGATGCATGACCTCTCAGTCTCTGAATTGAAAAATGTGATGTTTCAAAAATATGTATCTTCCAGATGGCCTAGGGATAAACACATTGAAATCGAGGAAGGTGACAAGTATCCCGACGTAATCAATGACACCACAATGATTGGAGAGGAGATCAACATCACCTACACGGTAACATCTGCGGACACAGATTATATCTGATTTATAAATAGTATGGTATATTAGGAAAAACATACCCTGTTTGTTTTCTATCTCACACTGCCACTCTGTCTCATCTCTCTTCAGGTGGCGAAAGTACAGGGAGGTGTTACTCCTCCACTTGATCTCACGGTGACCTATCCTAATCTCTCTCCTCATAAAAACAACTTACTGTACCTGACACATGTCGCTACCAGCCCAGAGGTATGAATGAACACAAACACACATGTGGACAAATAAGTTGAAACAAACCAACAGACCCACCAATCTTATCTGCTTCTCCTCTCTTGGCAGGTGATATGTAATGCAGAACATTTGATCAACCCTGATAATCTTAATCCAGGCACAGTAAAGCCCAATCCAAAGAAAGAAACACTCAGCGTCTTCCTACTGGTGGGTGATCAGGCTTGTTTGTGGATTTATTTCTAAAGACAGTTGATCTGTATTTGCGGTCATTATATACCATGTGTGTTGTTCTACAGGAATGTAAAAACCTTGGCTGTGCATCATTTACATGCTCCATACTCAATGTTACGACCAATCACATCAACATTACATTCAGAGTGTGGAAACCTACGTTCATTAAGGTAACTATGAGGTGACACAGGAGTGATTATTTTTAGCTTGTCGTGCCTCTGTCCAGTGTCTTTGCATTTGTTTTGCAAACATTAAAGGATATTGTTATTTTTATTTTACAGGCGGACTTTTCTGGTCTGTACATGTCAGTGAATGCCACTCTGACTGCCAAAACCCACACTGATCTTTTTGTAATGAGCAAAACCAACAGTATCAGAACTGTGAGTCATAACGTTTTCTTATTGTACACTTGTGTATGTATTTGTGGGTACATGTACATTTACAATATTGTATCTATGTGTGTGCTAATCAGGTAAAGATCCAGGTGTCAAAGGCAACCTTAGGAGGAATCCCTATATGGATCATCATTGTCAGCATCCTGATAGGTCTGCTGATCTTAGCACTTGTCATCTTCATTCTCTGGAAGGTAATATTTCAGACTGCACAGCATTTTCAAATGTTCAAATACCACTTGAGTATCTGTATCATATTGTCCCTGCAGAGCACTACACTGAATACAAACATAATTGTACAGTCAGAAGATTGTTAGTTTATTTTAGCTTAGCATAACAATACCAAGCTAAGCTATTTTAGCTCATGACTTCAGCTTGGCAAACACATGTGTTATCAGTGGCATCTAACCTTTGGAAGAAATTGAACAGATATATTTGAGTGCAAAAATGTCAACTTCTTAGTGTTGTAACTGAGGTTTTTTTGGGGTTTTTTTTGCTCTTTCAGTTGGGCTTCTTCAAGAGAAAATCCAGGGACTTCTCAAAGGAGGAAATGATGGACTGAGGTACCCAGCAACAAGCAGCTCTGTGACTGACTGTTTCTAGAGCCATCAGGTCACATGAAGTGACGAGCAGACTTTTAAGCTAACAGTCGGACACACAGAAGATCCCACAAGACCCACAGCTGCCTCAGTGCTACAACACAGTGACTACCTGGAAAACATGATTACCATCCACTGTTTCCTGCACAGGCATCGGTCAAATATTGTTTGCAAATACTTCCTCAATCTTGTCCTTTATTGCTTTAGGGATTAGGTTACTTGTATTTAGACACTGAGTCTGCTTACCTGCACAAAGTGTTTAAAAAGACACTTGACTTTTGCAAAGTGATTAGCACTCGATGTATACCTTGTTTGAAGTATTTGCAAATAATATTTGTCCTAGATCAGCTTCTTTTCTTGTAGACATCAACTTCAAATCACATATGGCAGTTCAGAGGAGAAACCAGGGAGGATGAAGAAAATATTGAATACCAGGCATCTGTTGGCAAAGTAGCATATATCTGTATCACATACAGTTACAAAACCTTCAGAGCTACAATGGCTGTGCTGCAGCTTTCAAAGGAAAAAAAGTAAACTCAGGTTTTTCAGTATGAAGATCCAAAGTTGCCTAAGCCACCTCGCACACTTTCTGCAACAATGTCTATTTGCTTCTGAGACATGCAATATGTGAACTTTATGTGTGTTTGGAGCAGTCTGTCTGATAGCTTAGACATGTGTGTTAAAAAGCTTGATCTTTTTTATGAAACACTGTATCTTTTGACATTTTATAGCATTTCATTTTTGTTTTAGCAATATAACATGGCACATCCTTTACTTCAAAATGTTGGCTAAAGACACTGACCTGAACATGAGATTTATTTTGTTTAACAAAGGTGTGGCCTGTATTTTTTTATGTTTGTTACAATAACTAATTATTTCAAAAAGAAAAGAATCATGTCCCGACTTGTAAGGTAAATGTTTGTATTTAGTGTCACCTTTCTACTTAGGGATACGGCAAGCTACACCTTCCAAATCTAAATCCTTGATTGTACTGTAAATATAAGTAAATGCTCAAAAATGTACATACTTGTGTTGCTATAATTCATGTAATTTAAGAAATGTTATCCACAAATCTTATCTTGTTTTTGTGATCAGTGGTCAGAAAACGTGATTTTGCTCAGGTGCTACAAGTATCATGAATGATGACAGTAACCTTTTATCATATAAGAAAATAATCTGGACAATCTCACAATTTAAATGCTGATGCAAATATGTAAATATTGTCATATTTTGATGAGAAAAATGAGACTATTCTGTTACTGAAATTTTACATAAAGATGAGGGTTTGTATCCACTATTTTGGTTACATAAATGTAAAAGTATTTCATTTGACTGAAAATGTTGTTTGAAGTCTGTTGTCAATGCTTTAACATGATTTAGACTAGATCTGACTGTAGCATACTATGATTTCAACTTTTTAATTTGCAAAATACAGGATAAAATTTAATTAAATGCAGAATATGTGTGTCTCCATTCACCAGCAGTTTTCTCCATTACCTTACATGGGATTCACTGCTCGATGGTTTGTAACACGGACACAAAGCATTACTGTAGGCTCAGTGTGACCCCACGTGCGGTACACGGTGCCTTAGACTTATTTTTTCAGGTTTTCTGTGTTATTTTTGTTTTGAGAAGTTGCACAGCTACACAGTATGATAAAAGAGATAATATTGTTTATTGGGGAGAATGCGTTTTAGCCTCTTTCTTGACTTTTTCCCTCATTGTCATACAATAAAACTGAGGGAAGACGTCACGAAAACAAAGAATATTAAAATGAGTCTTATACTCCTCAGCTCTCACTCTCCACTGTTGACATTAAGCACATGTTATAAATTGTGTGTACAAAATGTGTAACTGTTGGTCATTTTAAGATTGTACGGCTACATCAGGCTTATGCACGAGGGTGGTGGCATGACTCTCTCTTTGTTCACTTTCATGGAAATGTCATTTCTGTAGATTTGACTCTGTTAACTTCTGAGAAATAGTAAAGAAGAATGAGTGAGCATAATATGAGAGCTGTGATCTCCACCCCAGCCTTCTACACTGCTGTGAAGTCTTCATTGTAATGCACTGGTTTGTCAGACTGTATGCTTCCTCATCAGCACAGAAATGAAATGAATCTTATGTACAAAAATAAATACTTTTTTCAAAGACGTGCTTCAATTCTTCTGCTTTTCTTTGGACACAAATGCCTACTTTATGAAAAAAATCAAGGGCCTGACCCCTAATTTTAGATCTTGATTGTCAGAATCTACATTAACTAATGAACATATTTTCAAGTGAGAAATAAAACTCACTAAGAAATTATCTCCCTCATACATTGTTAGTATCCATGAAAAACACCTCAACTTACATTTTGGTGCTTAATACAGTAGGTACACTTACCCTAACAGGAAATTAGAAAAGTAACCAACTGTAATTAGTTACACCATGTGCGATTCTAGGATCAGACCTTCAGGGGGGGCTCAGCTCAGGGAGAATTTAACATACAGTATAATATCCTACAAGCATTCAAAACCCATGTTAAATGACTCATTTCATTGGATAACATAAATTATAAGAATACATTAGTACACAGTAGAGTTGTCTGTCATAGCGTATAATAACAAAACAATAT
>JANJYP010022456.1:0-10805 GCA_024605115.1 Rastrelliger brachysoma | reverse complement strand
AAAAAAAAAACTGCTACTGTTAATGCATTTTTAAACATTGTGTATTAAACACTTAGTCCAGAGATTTGCAGCCTCTGTTCATGAGTTTGCTCCATCATGAGAGCAGACGGTAGCTATCGTCACTTTATCCTAAAGTCAGCAGACAGAAGAGGAGTCAGGTCCCACAGCTGAACTCTGCTCTGCATGTGTGTGTTTTCCAGATGACGGTCCTTCCCTGGTTGCCGTGGAGGAGTGGGAGCTGACGCGCTGTGTGGAGGATGTGTACAAGGTGATTCAACTCGAAAGTCTCCATTGTATTCCATACTAATTCCCTGGAAAAGGCTTTAATAATGCCTCACTGTATGTCAAACAAGACACTGAGAATAGTGGTGTTTTTTAGTAAGTACTGTATTGGCCTTAATATAAGAGCACATCCCCTTTTCTCACAACTATTTTTGGGAAGATTTTTTTAAAGATAGAACACACACATAACCAAACACTTTTAGGGACGACTGACTNTGTCAAACAAGACACTGAGAATAGTGGTGTTTTTTAGTAAGTACTGTATTTGCCTTAATATAAGAGCACATCCCCTTTTCTCACAACTGTTTTTGGGAAGATTTTTTTAAAGATAGAACACACACATAACCAAACACTTTAAGGGAGACTGACTAACATACTCACTATAAACCAGGAATGTCTAAACTATTTCATTAAGGTTCATGTGGCTGAGAAAACTGCTTATAAAATGTATTTAGAGAAAATTGAGGGTTTAAAATGAAATCAGAATTCTTATGAATAATAAGGAAAAATAAATGATAGATAATTTATGATGTTTTTGGTGTGTGTTTCTTGCTGCTGTCAGATTTGGGTAGTGGGGAACAGTCCATCAGCTCCTCTCCTCAAAGCTCTAGAAGAAGTTCTTCCTGTGGTCTTCACACTCTTCTGTTTCACTAAGCAGAACGTCTCCCACTTACGGTAATTTTTTTTCTGGTTATTTGTAGAGATTTTAATGTGGCGGTCCACTTATTTAAAAAAGATGTTAAAATGCTCATAACTTAATAACTTGCTACATTGATGCTCTACCTTTTGAGGTAGTCATTGGTGTTTGATTATTCTAATATGCGGTGACAATTTAGTACTGTAGATATGTAGCTAATTCCTCATAGTAAATGGTAAGGTAATAGTACATTTAACATAACCATGACATTAGTTGCTGTCTTATTTTTATTTATTTTTTGTTATGAACATCTTGTGGACAGAGCCAAGTATTGTGTGTGTGTATCAAAGCCTGATAAATCTTATTCCTCTGTTCCATAGAGCTCTGTCTTTATCCAAACACTATTAAATGATGAAAGAGACTTCTTCATTCATTAGCATGAACACACACAAAGGCACACACCCTCCTGCTGCTAGAAATGCTTGCTAGAGCATCAAATGTGGATTAATCCACAGCTGAAAATTGTCCCTAGCAAATGCACCGTTTCTACCTGCTTGAGTAGCACTAATACTAAGAACTACACTAAATTAATGACCTTTGTAAAAATGAATATATTTTTGACCAGTTGTCTCAATATATATAAAGACCATTAATTCCATATAGTGACCAAGTTAAGTTTCTGCTTACTGACTCAAAACATTATGAAAACTGAAACTGTGGGAACACATTATAACATAGGCAATGTGCTACGTATGTGTGTGCATTCTCTGTACTCTACAGCGCCCCATGTCAGGAGATCTTACAGTGGTATCTGCGTCACACTGAGATGTCTGCAGCCCTGCCAGCACTGAGGCAGCTGTCAGGCCTGCAGGAGCAAAAGAACGAAGTGGCGGCCGACTTCCACTTCACCCCGGGCAGTGATGGAGGAGCGAGGCTCAGCTGCAGGGATGGCTGCAGGTGACACACACACACACACACACACACACACACAGATAACATATTGAAAGAGCAAATAACGTATCTCATCCCCTCTTCTCTTCCTGTCTTCAGCGATGATCACTGTCCTCTGTTCATCTGTCAGTGTCCTCCCTCACCGCTGTGTTGTTGTTTCTCAGTGACGAGGACGACGCTCTGTATGAGAAGCTGTCAGGGGAGCAGTGGAGGCTGGAGTGTCTGATGCAGCTGCTGGCTGAACTCAAAGACAGCGACCTGCCTGGAGATTTCTTCCTGGAGTTGCTGCAGGTGAGCAGTGTTCATTGTAACACCTGATTTAGATTTCAGAAAACTTTGACTCATTTGTATGGAAGCATATTGTACCCACTTGTATAAAACATAAAAAAAGCTCTGTTTTTCTGAATTAATGAGATGATTTTTCCTGTTTTTCTGAATAATTTTTTCTGTTTTTCATGAATTAACAAGATAATTTAAAACAGCAGATGCTTTCATTCCCTTCTTGAGAGCTCAGTTTATTGGAAGCAAACATGTTCCGCTTGTTCAGTTTAATCCAATTTTACTTTGTTTTGTGTTTGAGACACTGGGAGATACTCCTATCTTTAAGTCATATACACTGTATTACCATTCATATCTGCTGGAAATTACACATACTGTGTGTAAACTTGTCCTTATTGACTTCACCCTGCAGTTGAAATTGTCTAGGAGCAGATTCGGCTAATAAGGAGCAGCAATGGTGCAGTAGGTTAAACGTTACTTGCAGGTGGGAGCTTCTCGCAGGATTTTGAAATATCTTGCTAATTTGGTTTATTTTCAGTTATATTTTTTAAAGTAAATGTAGTACGTTCCCATACATTCTGTCTTTTGTCTGAGTTTTGTTAATGATGTTTCAGTGACAATGTTTTTCCATCCTTTTTTATTTTTTAGCCTAGTAGCTTTTAGCATTCTAAGCATTTTGAGACCACAGCTGTTGAAACAGAATAGAGGTGTCTGGCATAACTTCATCCACTTCCAAGATGCACGGACAATGGAAAAAGTCCAAAAAGCTAAATGTCCAGAAATACTTATAGCCTACAGAACAACTTTATTAATAGACCAACACATTTCAGCTTGTGGCCTTCATCAGTGTCATCATAAAACACATTACAAGCAGTATTTGAATAGGGTATCAGTAAGTGTCTTCATCATTTCTTTCCTCTTCCTCCCACAGGGGCTGACCAGCTGGGCGGCAGCAGAGGAAGACGAGGAGGGGAAAGAGGAGTTAGACGTGTCGGCCATGACGCTCCTGGAGGTGGAGCAGCAGCTGCTGGGCCGCGAGGCGAGGCGAGGTCAGAGGCTGGCTTTGCTTCAGGTGCTGGCTGTGATGGTGGAGTGTGTGGAGCACACTGTGCTGCTGAGGAAAAACACACAGGTGAGATAGAAGGAGCAGAAACGCCACAATGTGAAATCCAGGTTCCTTAGCAACCGTGGTGGTGCAGAACCAAAGCAGACAGTTGTCAGTTTGTCTTTTGCTTTTTTAGTTTTCACAACTCTAAGTGGTCACAGCCACTCTCTATTCAGATTTGGGCTTGAGCCGCGCACTGCAATTAGTTTATACAACAAAAATATTAATAGTATAAATTTAAATAAATTATATTTTAGGCATTTTACCTTCTTTGAAAAAAACAGGCATCAGTGGCCATTTGATTTTGAGTAAGTGTATTTATTTTTCTTCTTTTTTTTTTTTTTTTTTTTTTTTTTTTAAACTAAAATTTTCAAGTTAAGGACAAATAACTGTTACTGGAATATCGAGCCTAAGGTGACTTTTACTGTGCTCATTGTGGCTGCTCTGACCCATTTATAACAGCATTGGTAATAGAGAACAGCCTTATTTCCAGCCTGCTTACGCTCAAAAAGAAATGAGCATCTAAGAAGCAACAGAAAACGAAGCAGTGGTAATCTGTGCTCAAACCCACACTCAAGAGGCACAAAACCCCAACATCACAGAGGACCCAGCATGAACATCTGGCCTGGTTGTAACCATTCTCTTGTGTCCTAAATTCATGTTGTGTGCTTGTTTTTTGTTTAAGGATTACATTTAATGAGAGTGCTGTTGCAATCTGCATTTTTTTTGTGTGTGTGCCCTTTTTATGTTAAACCTGCTGCCTGAAGAAATAGCCACATGTCACACCCTGTTGCCTGTTAATTCCTCCTCCTGGGATGGCGTCGCTCTGTTTTTCAGCATATTTTTAAAATCAGTTGTGTTCCTGCGGGAGTTGTTTTAATGGAAGCAGGCCACGTTGAGTCATGCTGCTACACAGAAATAGAATAGTTGCTCTGTGCAGTTGTTGAGGAAGGGGTTTGAGAATAGAGGCTATATAGATGTTTTCTGAGTGAACATGCACACTGGCTGGCTGGCTGGCTGGTTGTGTTGGCCCCATAAACATTCCCTCACAGATTAAGAAACGCCTCAGATAAAAAAAAACAAAAAAAAAACTGGCCTCACTTCACTAGATAAGCTCTTATTTTTATCCGTTTTACCTTTTAGAGGACTTTATAAGGATTTAATGTTTTCTGGGAACTTCCTCAAAAAGATTTGAAAGAGTGTCAGACTCTGCTAGTATTACATTCAGCTCCAGCATCATATTTACTCATAATCACTCTATCATCTCCATTTAGAGCAGGGATGTCAAATGTACGGCCAGAACCGGCCCGCTGAGGGGTCCAGTCAGGCCTGCTGTCCTGCCTCTCTTCTTTTCTTTCATTCCTTCCATTTGTCCTTCCTTCCTTCCTTCCTTCCTTCCTTCCTTCCTTCCTTCCTTCCTTCCTTCCTTCCTTCCTTTTTTTTTACTGGTCCAGCCCGAGCTGTATGTGGCCTTTGAACCAACAGTTTGAGTTTGACACCCCTGATTTAGAGGATTCTTTTCTATATTCTGGTGAATAATCAGTGTCCATGTTTCTGTTTATCATGTCCTCCAGGTGGTGGACTTCATGGTGTCCCTGCTTCAGAGAGCCTGTGTAGGTCTGGGTCAAGCCTGCGGTCAAAGTCTTGGAAACCCAGTAGAGAGCCAGACGCTGAGTATGGGGATGGGTCTGGTGGCTACTCTGCTGTCTGCACCTCAGGTACACACTGCTGAAAACTACATCTGCTACTTTATGAAAGGAAACTGTTGGCTTCAACTCTTTTTTTTTTTTTTTAATGCAATACATTTATATACTTAAAGAGCACAGCTAGCATTTTTGATCAGGTGCTAGTCAGTCGAAGAAACATCTTAAGTGAAAAATCAAAGTGAACCACTGCATACTGAACTGACTTTTACTGTGACTGGATTTCATTGTAAGGTCACTATGCAGGGATCTTCTAACGGTCAGTATGAACAGGAGGAATGATTACAACAAGAAAAACAAGTTTAACCCCTTTAGCATGGTTAAAGTATGAGGACACAGGAGCCGTTAAAGTAGACAGTGCAATTTCAAGAAGCATCCCAAAAAAGGGCCCGACGCTTAAAAGGGTCAAATGTTCATTTGGGCTCCTGACTGTTGTTTTTAAGTCAGAAATTGTGAAACTGTCAAGACCTCACAGGGATGCTATAGTCCAATATATAAACCAATAATCTTATTATATTTAATAAAATGCTCTGTGCCTTGCTCTTTCCCAACAAACCTCTCTTCCTTTGAATTTTCCAGCTCACCGCAGAGGATTACTCTTCTATGTCGAGGCTGCTTTCACCACTGGAGACGCTATCTCAGGAGCACCCTGAGGTGGTTATCCAGGAACTGGCTTCAAACCTCAGAGCTGTCATTGCCACCCACGGTGCTTACCGGCCTGAAAACCTCACTACTGCTACTGCTCACAGCTCCAAAGACTCTGAGACAAAACCAAAGAACAACAGTGTGCCTGTAAAGAAAAAGAACAAGACACAAACTGAAGCAAACATCTCACAGACTACTCCTCTCTCTCCTTCTCTGGACACTAACACACCCAGTAGCTCCCACATAGGACACCCTGCATCCTCCACAGCAGGAACAAGTCCAAAAAGTGGAGGAAAGAGCTCCAGCAGCAGCAGCGATCTTTCCTCTTCTACCAAAGCCTTTTCTGAATGTCTGCTAGAGGCTTGTGACCCAGATGTGCCAACGAGAGCTGTTGCCCTGAGAGTCCTGACCCGGATGGTGCAAAACAGAGACCCAGAGGCTGTCCAAGCCCAGGAGAAGGTTCTCATCGTAAGTCGGTCATATCATTCTGTTTCTAGTTGGTATTACAAAAACAAAATATTAAGTTATGGTAAATAATAAAAGAAAGGGAGTAGCTGGTCTCGTTACCAGTATGGTGTGTTACCCATCTTCACTGGGTATCCTAAGCCTTTTTATTAATTCCTTAATTAATAATTTAATTGATAGAAAACTGAAAAAAAAGTTCTAAAGTAAGGGGTGGTCAATCGCATTTTAGTCTTAAGAGATATTAAAAAAAAACTTTGCCAATATTTTCCCACTTTTTTTCTTCCCTGTGATAATAAATGATTTATAAATAACAACATGAGATTTCAGTAAGACTTTAGATATTTATTGTGTCCTCTAAGGTCATCCGGCAAAAAAAAAACACAGCATTACATTGTAGGCCTGTCACAATATTTTACCTCAATATTGCTACACTTTACATTAGCAGCTAAGGTTATTTATGCCACGTTGGCTGAGCAGCATAACGTAGCGCCCACTTGCCAACACCGCTCTTATTATTGCAATATATTTTCCAACAAAAAGTTATTCTAATTGTGTTATGGCAAAAGTTGACCCAGGTTCAAGGAGCTATTGGAGGAGCTGTATGGAGATACTTCCAGAAGGGTGGATGCTGCTGTATGTGTGCATAAAGAAACTATAACTGCAGGTGGAGGTATTGTCTTTGTCTCCTGAGCAAATAATAAATGAGGCAGTTGAACCTCTTCACCGGTAAGTCAGAAGGGACAATAGTAGCCTCTTGGGTCTTGTTAAGATGGTACAGGCAAGAAAGGATAACTGCTCATTAAATATTCTTTGTAATGAGAAGTCCCCCCCTACTGTGTGCACCTAAGATAACCATCCACCCCCTACTGACACAGCAGTAGATATAGATTTTTCTCTTTTGTGTCATATTTTGGGTGGATACTCCCATCATACAACCCAAAGACCCCATTACAGTACCGAGGGGTTTAACGTTTTGGATTATTCCCTTTGATAGTTTGTCTCACAGTGTTTTAATGTATTCAGCATTGTGCCAGTATTGATCCTCTTTGGTCTTGTCAGCAGGGAAGTCCGTGCTGGTGATATATTTGATGTTTTTACCACAGAAATGGCAGAATATTACCAGTAAAGTACCACAGAGTCTGTCCAGTCTGTCCAGTGTATATATGATGATTAATCAAATATGTCTCCTTCAGCTCTTCTTAGAAAACTTGGAGCACGAAGACTCATTCATCTACCTGTCAGCCATTCAAGGTAAAACAATAGAGAAAGTTAGCCAAATGTGATGCTCACATTGATTTGTGTCACTCTTAATCTACAGTTATGGTCTGCTAAAATGAACTGGAACAGTTTTCAGTATTATAACTCTTGAGGGCCTCGTAGACTAAACGTGTACTGTCTGCAGGACTGGCTACGCTGGCTGATTTCTACCCTGAAAAGATCTTGGAAAGGCTCCTCAAAGACTTCCAACACGGTCCCTCGCTACCTACGTCTGACAAGGACCACTCCTTGGAGACCCGCCTTAAAATGGGAGAAGTTCTGATGAGGGCGAGCAGAGCTATGGGTGAGAACATTCATGTTTGTATGACCGCTTTTCACTGGATACCCATTTACTGTCTGCTTGTAAGTAACTCATAGTTTTGTGCTACCTCTATATCTAACAGTGTTTTCTTTGATTTGGTACCATTGGATTGTGGTCCTTGTTTGCGAAATCTGGAGCTGGTACAGACCCATGAGTCTCTGTGGAGGGTTGGAAATGCTTAAAAAGCCTTTATATGCTTAAAAGACCACAGTAATTCGACTTAAAACATGAACACAATGATAATACGTCTGTTTGTGTGTGTGTGTGTGTGTGTGTGTGTGTCTGTGTTTGTTTACATGCATATTGGTGGGCAGTTATCAGCATGTAACCATCATACCACAAAAGCCACAGTGCAGTCTTGTTTTTACTTGCAGATCAATGTTCAGAGGGGACCCTGTGTATCACAACCTTCCCCCCTGATAGAAAACTTTGTTCTGTTTTTTTTTTTCTTTTTCTTTCTTTTTTTTTCTCCATCACTGCTTTTATCTGCCAGATTGCCATCGTACCACTTCCCCGGGACAATCGGGGGGTTTATATCTTTTGCAGAAAGATTGGATCAAGCTCCAATTTGCCGCGCAGACATCCAGAGAGCCTCTGTGTTTGTCTTGAACGACCCCCCAACCCTCCGCTCCCCCTTCCCGCCCCCTAGAGTGGCCAAGATTTGCCTTTTGCCAGGCTGTCATTTGTAAATAGGAAGGTTTTCTTAATTGACCGGCCTGGTTGAGTAAATGTTGAATACATGAATGTTTGGCTCGGCTTTGCTCTGCTCCCAGTTTGCTGGCTTCTTGCACTTAGCAGGGGAAGCAACTCGATGAAGCAACATTACAGCAAATGATTAAACATAAAGGCATAAGGTTTATTTATATATTTATATGTATAGGAATGGGATGTACTGAAGCCACTAAATACAGATCAGCTAATTCAGTCACAGCTGAGGGAGTGTTGCATCTGTTTACCCAGGTGTGTGTGTATATATGTATGTGTGTATGAGTATGTAAATTACTGCCGGCTGATAAACTTGCTGACTCACACTCACCCAGACCCAGACCCAGGCATTCTCTTTCATTAGATCTATTATAGGCGTGACAGTCTATTGAGACACTCTGCGCACGTTGTCACTCTGAATCTTGTCACACACACACACACACACACACATACACACACACATACGCAGGTCAAGCAGGTCTTACTACTACTAGCCAGTCAGCTGGTTGTCTCCTCTCTATGGAGGCTGTTGGCGTCTCTCCCCCGCTGCTTGGCAGGAGCAGCTGCAGTCAGCTCTGTTCTTTGTATGCCCCGCCGATGTAACAGTCGACCACAAACCCAGCCTGTTGAACTGACACTGTAAACAACACTTGATTTTATACTAACTCACCACTCACCTCCCACCTCCCTTCTGTAGCAGTCACCTCGTCTCTTTTGTGTTTTTTTTTATTTTGACATCTTTTAATAGCTGGAAAACTAATACTGAATAAATCTAGTCAAATCCTCAAAATGAAAACTGAACCAGAACTACTTTACCGCTTGCTAAACTAGCTAAACTGAACTTATTATGAATTTAGAAACTTATGAATTTAGAATAGTCCCAAATTATAAGCAATCCTACCAAATGCATGTGAGACATAGCCCCTGACACCTAACCTCTCCTCCTCTTCCAGGAGAGCTTGCGCCCTACCTCGGTCGTCCCCTGTTGGCCGCCTTCCTGCAAGGAACCAGAGACGTGGACCAAAGCGTCCGAGCAAGCAGTCTGTCTAACCTGGGGGAGCTATGTCAGAGACTGAACTACGCATTGGGACCGCTGGCACAAGAGGTGAGAGAGGGAGAGCTCACCAACATGAACCCTCCACGCAGAGAATACCTTACCCATCAAAGTCATAAACATTAACATGTTAATATATGATCAATGCTGGTGATAAGACAGCATGTTCGATTATAAGAAAGCACAATGAAATGCGAATGCAGTATGTTGCATAAATGTTGAAATTATATACTAAATATGTCATAAATTCAGTATTTTTACATTAATTTTTATTAGGTCATTTTTCATTTAAAATAAGTGCTCAGAATGTATCAGAAGCATTTAGAAAAGTTAACCCAGTCATATGTGACTTTGTGTAAGTAGCCAGACACACTGGGTCATATAAAACCACACGTCACTATTTGTGAGTCATAGCAGTTAACAGCCATATGAACAAAGACAGGAAGAGATATGTGTTTTTACATCAGTGGGCACAAACTTGTTTTCATTCCCAGAACAATGTGGCAGAGCTCTAATTCACCGAAAACTATCTGTCTTATCTTAAAGAAATATTATCATTACATTACAAGCACAAAAAAAAAAAACCTCTGCCCTTACTGTTTTGGGTCTGCTTATAAGGAAATAACAGGATGGCAAAGGGCATTCTGCATAACCTCATCTTAATCAGATTTACTGTAAAGAGACTCCCANGTGTGTGTGTGTGTGTGTGTGTGTGTGTGTGTGTGTGTGTGTGTGAGAGAGAGAGAGAGCAAGCTCCTCAAACATAAATACATGCTCACTCACTTTGATCAGTTTGAGTGGACAGAAACTCAATCCACATTTACATGTGTGTGTCCCAGGCTGCTGTGTGTGTGTGTGTGTGTGTGTGTATGTGTATGTGTGTGTTAGGGGGGTTCTGCTCTAGCCTGCTGGCATGAATAAGCAGCACTGTCAGCTTAATGAACAGGGATGCTTATTCATGAACCTGCCCACTTTCACTTTTTTACCCTGACACTGTGCATGTGTGTTTTATGTGTGTATGTGTGCATGCAAAGAGAGATGAAGGGCCCATGTTGGTTTAAATGTCTTACCAATACATCAATCGATCTAGTTGAGTTGTGGTTCTGACCTCAGCAGTGTCAGCCTATAGCTGACTCGGACTCTTTGTAAGAGCCACATGTCATGTAAAATACAGCTACAGATGTTCTCACCACTGTAAATGACTGTGGTATAATGTGTGTGTGTGTGTGTGTGTGTGTGTGTGTGTGTGTGTGTGTGTGTGTGTTGTGCAGCTGAGCTCCTGTCTGACTGCTCTGATAAAGACCGAGAAGGAAGCAGAGGTAAGGAGAGCTGCCGTCCACGTTATCGCCCTGCTGCTCCGAGGCCTCAGTGACAAAACCACCCAGGTACACACACGTACA
>JANJYP010022407.1:0-15028 GCA_024605115.1 Rastrelliger brachysoma | reverse complement strand
AAGTAAGTGCACTGTCAACTCAGATTTTTATGTCAGCTGCTGTTTCCAAGGTCAGGAATGAACTGTCAAGCTCAAACTGAATTGAAAGCATTTCTTAACTTTAACACCACCTTTGATGGATTAGACACGGCTATTTCAGGTGAGGCTTTGTTTTATGAGAGAGACGAGATTCAGTTTTAATAGGACATTTAATAGCTAATGGGCACATTATTGCAGCTTCTTCTCTTTACTTTCTGAGCTTGGAATACTTGTTCATCTTTGTGCAGGTCTTCCAATAAATGTTTTCTTTTTTTTATTATTGATAACCCCAAAAGCAGATGGGGCCTACATTTACCCCTGCCAAAAAAATTCTGATTTCACACATANTATTGATAACCCCAAAAGCAGATGGGGCCTACATTTACCCCTGCCAAAAAAAAATTCTGATTTCACACATTAGGATTGTCTCATTAGATATTTAACTTGGTTTGTAAACAGTTTAAAAATGTCATTCTCTCTTGATTAAATGTTATTGTGCTTGTAACAGTGAGCCCTTGATAAGCTCTGATGTCTCGCTGTTGTCCTGAGCTGTACAATACGTCTTGCTCATTAGCTCAACTAAATTGTAGTTTCAGAAAGACAAACACAGCCGCACTGCAAATGAATTCTCCTACAAATGAAGCTTAGCATCGCCGCTGCAAATAGATTACAACCGAGGAGTTGTATTCCCAACGTCGCCTCTGATTAGCGCCGCAAAAGACACTGCTCATTCTGTTTTTAGAGAGAGTTGTTCCTGTGTGACAGCTCGGCGTCTCGGAGGAGCCTTGATGTGTTGTGTCCCTATTAGATGTGACACTTTTCGCGTCTGTTATTCTTTTTTAATCTGGCGTGTCACAGTCATGCTCTCTCTTTGTTTTCCCTCTTTTTTTCCTCAATCTTTTTTGGCTCCATCGCACGCTTCTTTCACCTCCTCCTCCTCCTTCTCCTTTTTTCCCCCCTCTCTCTTTCTACACGTATTAATGTGGCGAAGGTGTCATGTGGCAGCAGCAGAGGAGATGAAAAGATGTTGCACTGATGCAGGCAGGGCAGACTCTTGTCTATTTTTTTTACCCACACCACCTCTGATTAATCGAATGTGGCTTACTTGAAAATTCTGGTGAAGTTTTAGAAAGTAGGCCAGGTGCCTCTTCTCCCCCTCCACCCAACAAGCCCACCCCCCACCTTCCCCTCTCTCAGCTCCTCGTGTTGCTGTCTGGAGTCCTGAGGTGCTTTTTAGTTCGATTTTTTTTTTCCACTCTTAATGTAATGAGCTGTACTGAACTGAGACTGCACAGTTATTTGAAACTGATGCTCCCCTCTTTCCAGTTCGTATAGCTACTTTATCACACAAATGTGGTTTAACAAAAAAAAAAAAAAGAAAGAAAAAGATTGTGTTAAGAAAAACACATTATTTGCTATTTATATTGAGTCAGAAATGGAAACAGTTCAGGTTATTACGCACAACTATGAATCTGTTTTCATCTTTAATATCAAGATGCTGTGTTAATTCAGTTTTTGCTTCTATGGTTTTTACTCACAGGGAAACAGTGAATTACAGCTTTGCCAGACTCCTAACAAGCAGCAGTGTTCACAGCATTCACAGTCACAGTCCACCCACAATAGTATATCACCCTGAGTTACTTATTAGGCAACCAGACATAAATTGCTAGTAGCTTTCTTTCCCTCTAGGCCTCCATGCTGACATTATGTTTTCAGCTTGTCTGTGCATCCATATATCTGTCTGTTACTTTCTTTTGGGAACACAATATCTCACTAACACCCCGAGGGAATTTTTTCAAATTTAGCACAAATATCCACTTGGACTGGAGGATGAACTGATTAGAATTTGGCGGTCAAAGGTCAAAATCACTCAAGAACTCAGACGCTAATTAACAAAAAATAACTACACACAAATGACTAATAGGATAAAAATGATGACATTTTATCTCCCAAAAAGTGAAAGGTCAATTTCACTGTGACATCATAATGTTCTGCAAAAACAATTTTATGGTCATTATTCAGCATCATAAATTCAGTAACAGAAGGAAACACAAAGTTTCACATAAATTCCTAACAGGAAAAAAAAAATTANTTCAGCATCATAAATTCAGTAACAGAAGGAAACACAAAGTTTCACATAAAATCCTAACAGGAAAAAAAAATTGTGACATTTTATTTCCAAAAGGTGAAAGGTCATCTTCACTGTGACATCATGATACTCAATTTTCTAGCCATTATTCAACTTCATAAACTCAGTAACAGAAGGTGAGATTGCGGCAATATTTCACCTTTGTTAGGATACTGAGTTGGTCATACTTTTGTGTTCACCTTGAAACTTCAGCGCTGTCTGGTTAAAGTGTCTGAAGCAGCCATGTTTTAGTCTTAAGAGCTTCATCCATACAGTATCTGAAGTATCGTCTACTATCACAGCTACAATATCTTCTCAGAATCAACTTGATTGGCCAAAGCATCCATTACAGATATTATATGAGACAGACATAGATTTAAACTAAAATGTGACTCATCGATGGAGGCATTCAACCATGAGACAGTTTTTTTTGTTTGTTTTTTACTAAAACTGCCTTCTGATGAACAAAAGCACCAAAAAAATCAGTCTCAAATTATGCCTAAATGTGAATCTTATCACAACAGTTTCTTCAAGTTTTCACATTGTGAGGCAGTGTTCATACAGACTAAAGCACTTGGTAAAAACAACACAGCCTCCTCATCCATTTGAATGGCTGTGCTGTGTTGGCTCAGCGGGTGTCCCGGCGCTTAGGACTATAGAGGGAAAAATTCGCCTGGAGAAGGAGTTGAACTTCTGTCAGACATTAACCAACAAGGCACTGCTAGATCATTTTATTAAGCCAGTCAAACATGTGCAAGCTCAGATCTCGAGTAGATTACTTTTTAATGTGAACAGCATCCACATGCAGATCAATGTAAAAAAAAAACCTAAAGCAGCTCACATCAAGACCTGTAAAAAATATATAGTGCTATTATATATTATTATAGTGATATTTGTGGTAAGACATTATATAAATTTGCATGAAAAGAATGAGACCTTTAAATCTGTTCTGGTATAAGGTCACACAGACTGGGAACAATTGTCTTGTTGGTGACCTTATAACAACTATAATATAACTGAAGAGTAGCCAATATGAAGATATGTTTTTTTTCACATATACATCTTATATAATGAATCTCAAGTCTAAAACTTTTAAACCAGGCTTTCACTCCCTTTATGATGAAATTGCAAGACTGCATGAGTTCACTCGGCTTGCGGCTCTCAGCTATAATTTGTTTTGCCATCTCAAATGCCATGAGTCACTGCCTTGCACCCAAATACAATATATATGACATTTCTTGATTATTCAACTGTATAATGTGGCGGACAGGACAAAACAAAGACGGGACAAAAAAGAGGGTATGATGGCATTTAGCAAAAGGCTCATTTAAGTCCAATTTATAATGTGCAACTCTTTCACAACTGTTAAATTCATTCAAGTTAAAACTCCACTAACTTGAACTTTTTTTTCCAGAGTCTTCACAGCTCCAACGTTATTATGCTAATCAGAAAAAGTTGATGTCATCACATCAACCAAAAGTACATCTAATTATAATTTAGTGGTTAAATCTGTACTGGGACACATATTTGAAAACAACATGAAATGAAGCTGTTTCATATGTAAAGCAGCTTATTTGAAGGATTTCTTTTTTCCTTTTTTTTCATGAGAAATAACTCCACATGACATTAAAATACCTAGAAATAAATAGAGCTGTACTGCAAGTATACTAATCTCACTGCTATCACAATGTGTTGTAGCAAACTTGAGATAAGTCTGAAGTGCAATATCTCCAGGCTTTTATCTTGTAGTTGACAGCTGCAGACCGCGCTGCTGTTTTATGTTACTTCAGCATTTCAGAATGAGAAAAGCTGGCTTATTGTTCATTTGTGTGATTGTACACTATTTTGACTCTTTGTTTGTGTTGCGTTTGAGATGTCTTTTCAACTCCACAGAGCTGGCTGTGTTTATAACATCCTGACATCTTTGCTTATGTTATTATAAAGTATGTTTTCTAACATCTTATGAGTTACTCTCTGGGTTAAAATATTGTTTCAAGAACTTTTTTAAGGGTAGCACAATCCTTCTTTTTAAATATACTATATGTGAGTCACCATTAATTTTTTTTTTTCATTTTTGGAGAAAACACCATCCTTACATCCAATAAGCTTCTTCATTATTGCTTTTCTACATGTACTGAAGAAACTGACACTCTAGTTATAACTGTAGTCGTCCTGCCGACAGCATTGCGCCACTTTCAAAGATTTGTGTGCCTCATTAAAAATGTTTGTTCATTCATCCAAATCAAATTTGCCGGTATGTCTTACGTTGATGTCAGTTAGTGTCATTTGGAAATTAGTCAGTTGAATTGGTTGTTCATTTAGAAGTAGCTGTTAACCGGAGTCTTTTAAGTCGTTTATATAATGGGCATTTACAGCTAAAATATATCACAAAAGCAATGAAGATACAATGGCTAGTTTACCCTCTTCAAATATTTCACTGAACCAACAGGTCATTTCAGTAAATTGACTTAGAAATATACAGTGGTTGTAAAGCAATTGCTCAGTGTGTGTGATACAGATATAGAAATTTGTAGTTAAGTAAGGAATAAACAAACCTAACTGTAGAACTTGAGGATCATTTATAAGCTTCCTATACTTGTTGTCAAAAGTTCTTATCGCCATAAAGTCATCCAACTTTGAAAGTACAATTTAATCTGCATGTTATTTGAGACTTTGGTGTAATTACCGACCACCTTGACTGATTATAATTGCACCCCAGAGACACAGATAACATCGGCAGCAGCTGCAGCCATTTTTCATCCTATATCCAAAATTTGTATAGCGAGAGATAAGGCTGGAACTTAGGCGAATTAGTCCTTTATGTTTCTACAGTGATACACAGTATTCTCTTTGTTGAAAGGCTGATTGCATACAGCGCCTCCGAGCTCTACTGAATATTATGAGATAGTTTTAGTAGGTTAAGGATGTTGATTAAAGGCTTTTACTTCTAAGCTTAAAGGTATGATTAGATGTGCATCACTGTGAGGATTTTTTTTTTTGGCTATAGTTAAGACTGACCTTCTACTCTGAGATGCTTGAAACAACAGGCCTAGAATGCAGGAAATAAAGTCNAGAGAGAGAGAGAGAGAGAGAGAGAGAGAGAGAGAGAGAGAGAGAGAGAGAGAGAGAGAACGAGCGCAGTGCATCCAATGAGCCAGTTCACTCGTTTATCCGTGCTGTCAGCTCGCCCCATGAGACCCTAGCTCGCACAACAGTAACCCGCAGGGAGGAGAAGGACGAGGAGGAGTGAGAGAAAAGCCGGAAAAGAGCAGGAGGAGGAGGAAGAGGAGGAGAAGGAGGTGTGATTTTGAGGTGAAGGGGAATTTAACCACTCCCTGCCAGACAGGAAGGCTCGTTTCCAGCTGTCCTGTCTACCAACAAGCCCTGCTGCGCCTCCCTCCCCTTTGTCTTGTTGCTGCCTGTACGCCTCCAGCATTGGATACAAAGGCTTTCCTCAGCACTGCCTCTTAACAAGTGTGTGGAGATAATGGGAGACTCTTTTGGTCTCTGTACAAACACACTGCTCACTGTGCTTTCAGTCCAAACCAAACAGCATCAATCATTCTACACGTCAAAGAAAGATGTAAAGACATCCCATTTCCCTATACATAAACGTCCTCCTTTTTGCAAACCACAGCCAAATATGGAGATTGAAGCTGTAAGGCTGTTTATGAAAAATCTTTTTTTTTTTTTTTTATTCATTTGCAGCTCTATCGCGCCATGAAATGAAGCAGGCTTAGGCCACAAAAACTCCATGTATAGCACAACTGCAGATGTTTTTTGCAGCTTTTGTTATTTGTACACACAATGCCATTGTGTACAGGTAGGTATGAAAATAGATACATTTATATGAGAACAAGTGTCTATGTCGATCATATTGTTCCTGCAAACTGTATGCAAGGTTATAAATAGTGCAAGTGTGTGTGGGAGTGCAAAGAATTGTGGAAGAAAATGTGTGGAAAGTGTAATATAACAACAAGAAAGCACAATATGTACAACCTGCTTACATGTTAAACTGCCATATGTATCATTTTTTAAAATACTACAACTGAGTTATTGTCCAGAATGGCTGATGTAAGAAGCTGTTCTTGTGTCTGGTTGCATTGCAGAAGAGTTTAATAGTCAGTGTGTGAGGTGTATTCAAGTGCTGTGTGATGGTTTTCCTCGCCTGTTTCATGACTCTGCGTGCAGTGTACGAATCCTGGATCATGACCAGGTTGGCACCGGTGATCTTCTCTGCAGGCTTTGACTGTTCATAGCAGTTTGTTCTTGTCCCTTTTTGTTTGGTAGCTGATTCAAAACCAGACTGTGATTGATGTGCAGAGAACAGACTCACAGATGATTGCTGTGTAGAAGTGGATCAGCGGCCCCCGTGGCTTTCGTTGGTGGTGAGTTTTCTTGGAAAGAACTATGCAATTTGCTACAAGAAAGTTGTTGATTTTGTTGAGTTTAAAAGCAGGAATTTTCTTGAATAAACTGCTTCAGTTGCTTCAGCAATACTCAATTAATTAATCATCTATTCATCTATGATTGGGAACTGTACACAAATTTTATTTAATTGCATGCGTGACCTGCTGCACGCTAATTAAAACACTAACTTTGAACTATTAATTAGCAAATTATTAGTGATTGACTTGTAACAGTCAATTATGCCATGGGGCATAATTTTTATTAGAAAAAAAAATCCACCTTCATTTATTGTGTTCTATGATATTTTATCACTTTTTCAGATATATAATGAGAAGATCTGTATTTTTCCATTAATAAGGTTTTTATTGCTGTTCCCATGAAAAGTCTATTCCGGTAGTGTCCCTTTTGCACACTTGTCAATGCAGGTGTTATGTTTAGGGTTATGTTAGCTTTAGGGTTAGCCTAGCTTTTCAGAAAGGACAGGGTAATAAAAGCTGGTGTCACTGTGGACCATGGTTAGCCGTTGTGTTTCTCAAGGTGAATCCTATTCATTTATTTTCTACACCCATCATCTTGCCCTTTGCTACAAATCTAGCATGTAGGAATCCAGCAGAGATGGGCCAAATCTTGTTTTTACCAAGTCCAAACAAATCCACCAGTGGGATTTGCAATTCAAATCTACATGTTTTTAACAATTCCCTGGAAGCATCATTTGTTTACTTGTGCAGGTATATGTTTGCCTTATTCAAAGATGCTGACTGCACAGAAAGAAAATGGACTTTCTCACACCTTTGGCGGAATGTTTCACTTGTTTCGATGTGTTACTATTTGTATACCGTTCTTGTTAAGATGGAACCCCGGGATACTAGGTGATTGAGATAGAAGACGTTAAACAAGCCAAGCTGATTTAGCCTTTTTAGGTCTCTCTACCCTCAAACCTGCCTCCCTCCCACCACCACCTCCCACTTCTGAATCAGGCCCAGCAGGAAAAGCTTACTTTTAGCTGCAAAGCTCGGGTGTTGGGGGTTTTTAGCCTCGTGCAGCTGTCGGCTCCTATCTATCAGCCTGTGCCGGTGCTGGAGAGGATACTCCAGGGTGCATTAGAGAGGGTTGCGAGATTAGATACTGAGTGCTGATATCTCCTGTCTCTCTGGCGCTACAGTATGTCTCCTCTCTGCCGCCGCTGCCTGGCCCAGGAGAATAGGTTTGGTGGAGGCAGCTTTTAAAGAGGCAGAGGAAAGAAAAGGCTCCCTTTTGTGATTTCTTCATGCCTGTTCCTTTCATTCTTCCATCGTCTCCTTTTTGCTTTCTTCTCTGAAACGAGTCCTCTGATGGCTGCGCCGCTGCAGAATATAAGAGAGCTGCAACACAAGCAAAATGTGCTTTATTATTGTCTAAAATAAAAAAGCAAACAACAACAACAAAAAAAAAATTGTCAGAAGTTTGCAGGGTGTTTTGTTGTGTTGCTGAAAACATGAGTGAACCTCCACACTTTCTGCAGCTGCTCTGTGTCTATTGGGAGCCGCTATAGATTCACCTTGGAGATGGCTTTATTGATTGCTTTGCCTCTCGGGTTGGGCAACACGGCTTCAAATTCATTGACTGAGTGTTTGGCGAGGTGTTTTAATTGCTGTAGTGCTAGTACACTGCAATGATGGAAACAGGGAAATTGAGTCATTGGGGAGAGACAGAAGCAGTGTGTAGGAGAAATACTGCAGGCCCCATAGCAACAGAGACATTATCAGATTCAAACGACTGTACGCAGCTGTGTACATTAGTATCTAAGCCCAGTATGTACAGTATATGTGTTCAATACAGACAATCCACCGTATATGTACTTATCATCAATCTGCTTCATCGTTAAGCCGCATGTGTCAGATGGATTCGTATGAAATTTAGGGCCAGACATTCATGCTCCCTAACGATGAATTGTAACCACTTTGATGATTTCTTAACTTTTCATTTAGCACCATCATCAGACAAAAATTTTAATTTGTCCAGCGCTTTGGTTTATGATCAAATACCCGCAAAAAACTAGTTTCATCCCCCAAGTCTCAGATGTACTTCTATTTTGGAGTGGAAACTTTTAGTATGATAACAAGCTAAATTTAGATGGTGAAACATAGAAAATGACTGCTAAGCATGAGACTGTTATGATGCAGATGTTTAGTATGTGTAGCAAAATGAACTCTATTTATTAGCCTTTTCCAGGTCTTTCAATCATTAGCAATAATAGCTACAACAAAGTTAAAAAAGTCTAGTAAATAGACTTTTACACAAGTTTGTATTTTAATGTATTTGAGGTTGCTTTCTGTTCCAAATGGGCTTCACGTAGAGTCAAGAAGATGGTAGGTTGCATCTAATTTTCATCTAACCAAAGCTGTCAGTTTGAATACACAAATGACCAAATTTAGCTAATTCTGGATGATTCCTATATCTAATAAATATGCAAGTAGTGTGCTTTTTACAAGCCCTCATGAACACCATGAAACGGATCCTCATAAACACGTTGGCATTTTCACATAGCTGTTTAAACCTTCATACCATCCATCACTGTTTTATGGCTAGTTAGCTCAGCTCCTGCTGTACTGACCGTACACACCCCACAGGCCATTTTCATTGAGGCTTGTAAAAATCATTACACACCTCAGTGTGTGATATGTGCATGTCCTTTTCAATAACCTGAACAAGAAGAAATGCTGTTGTTTCTCTGTGTGAATTCTGGCACCTTTATATGGAGTCATTTTTTGAATAAGAGCAAGAACAGTGAGATATTGGTGAAGTATGAAACATGTGGAGTGTATGTTACAGTGTAAGTTACATCGCTGTTGTTTTAACACACATGCAAGCATAGAAACAGGTTAAGTCTTGAGAAAAGAGGGTAGATTTTCTATATTTACAGAGAAAGCTCCCTTGATCTTCTCGTATTTGTCACTAAAATTGGTCAGATTACTCTATCTCCATCATTTGGAAAACCATGTTAAATCCATAGCAAATAACAGGATGGGTAGGATTAAGTGCTTCTCCACAAGTGTTAGAGAGGCTCCGAAGTTAACTTTGGGAGAGAAAAAGCTTCAGAGGTGTCTGTTTTTCAGAATGTTTTGAATTCCCCCTACCCCCAAACTATTTAACATGTATTATGCTGTGGAAGCATATTATTTCATTCTGTTGTTTGGACTGCTGATGAAAGTTGTGAAGCATTGTAGACTTATGAATAGGCAATAGGCATAGCAAATTCCAACTGTGCCGCTCTAGAGTGAATTCATTTGTGGTTTCTCATTAGTGAATCTTCTAAAAAAAAAAAAAAAAAAAAAAAAACAACAAACGTGGTCCAAGGAGACAAAACAATCTCATGCATTGTACTTGCACAAGCTGGTTTGTCTTTGGGATTGCTCAGGATTAAGCCTCCCGGCACCTTTTATGTCCAAAATAATGGCAGCAGGAATTATGTCTCATTATTAATATTAATAAATAATAATACTGCATTTCATTTATACTGCACCTTTCATTCATGACGAAACTCAAAGTGAAGTGAAGTGAGGCCACGAAGCTTGTTACGAGGCCACGTGAGACACTCGTTAGTTGCTAATTATTTCTGAGGAGNAGAGAGAGAGAGAGAGAGAGAGAGAGAGAGAGAGAGAGAGAGACATGTAGTACAGTAACAGGATGGCTGTGATGTTATTTAGAGATATATATTGAAGCCACGTTTGATTAAAAGATTTTTAAAAAATGTGGTGATGAGTTTGTCTTTAAGTGATTTTGTAATGATTTACACTTTCATCAATTACCATCTAAAAGAGTTAAGATGACAAAGCGGTGCAGCACTGTAGTTAAGTGGCTAGTTAATAACATGACAGTCACTGACAAACTGTCCAGCTTATTTATGAGATTGGGAGACAGAACATTACACTTTACTGTTTCAGTGATGGAAGTTATCTCTCTGATAAAACCTCAAGTTAAATCTTGAACTATTTGACAATGAGTTGATTTTGTTTCCGGTGCATTCTCTAACTACATATCAAGTGACCAATAGAGTCTTCAGCCTTCACACACACACACACACACACACACACACACACACACACACACACACACACACACACACACACACACACACACACACACACACACACACACACATGCACACAGGAAAACAGTAGACCTGCTAAAAGGCGTCTTTTAGCGTCTTTAGATGTTTTAGATGTGTAAATCCGTGAGCTATAGTGTGTTATTTAGTACATCAAATATATCATTAACACACTATGGTTGCAGGTAAAGGAAGTGAGACGCAGCGTTTTATTGTCACGTCTCTCTCTGGTTTGAATGTCATCAACATGTTTGCTCTTTAAATGTCAGCCTCTCCGCTTATTTCACTGTCCATCTTCTCTTTCTTTTTTCTTCCTTTTTATTGTGAGTGGAAGTACTGTACATCTACACTGTATATAAATGAGCTTGTTAATGCGCTTTAGTTGGGCTTCTCGCAGCTCCCGGTGAAAGAAAGGAGACAGATAAGGAGACAGTTTACAGCACCTTACAGGCTGTATGTGTTTTTTTTTTTGTTTTTTTGCATAGCACAGAGGACAGAAATAGCCCTGGTTCTAGTCCTGAATTTGTTATTGTTCCAACCGGGAGCGCCAGGCTAGACAAGTGATGTGATCCTGCAGAGCTAAATGAGGCCCTGTGCTGGATGAGATGTCAGATTTAAGTGTGTGTATTATTCTCAATTGTCATGGAGAGGAAAAATAGGTGTTTGATGTACAGTATTTCTATAAATACAGCACAAAGAAAGACTGAGCTACTGTATATGCTAAATTTAGACATGTTGTAATTCAAAAGGTTCTGGTAAAATTAAAATGATAAACCATTCTGTAATTGTAAATCAGGCATGATTAGCCCATCACTGTTACAGATGACAATACTGGAGTCTTCAGTGCATTGTTATTCAGACAAAGTTCACCGCCTGGTGTTACTCTTGGACACATTTATCTCAAAGCGCTTTGTACTACAAAGGCGTCATTGTTATTCTGAACTCTGCACCTTTGTGTTTTTCGAGCAGGTAATCGTTGAGTGATGATGTGGTAATAATTTGTTGTGCAGAGGTGGCACCTCTGTTGTGTTGAATTACAGGAAAAAATGACTCGTCCTTGGTGTTCTGGCTGAACCCTCTGGCTCAGGAAGCCGTGTTCTCCTTTTAACCTTTTTCATTTGATTAAGAGGGAAAACAGTGTTTGACCTGCGCTGTGGGGAGTCAGGCCGGCAGCTGGGATTTGGGCCAAAACAGCAGGAAACTGAGCTCAAGTGGAGGAGCTGGCAAAGCCAAGGGTGCTGAAGGTCCATTCACACACATACGTACACACACATATTCACATGTACAGTATGCATATCGTTCTGTGTGTGCGTGGATATATATATATATCACATATACACATGCATAAACATATATCAGTATGTTAATGCAAAACACACAATCACATGCCTGATTATACAGTAGACATGATATTGTGTGGCACTGTTATCTCACCCAAAACCAGAAATGCACGTCTGGATTATAGCATTATGGACCCACACACAACGTGACATGTGTGTGGGCAAATACATCTATGGTATTTACAGGATGACACATACATTCTGCAAGAGTACACAGACTGGGATTTAAGATCCATTTGCTGTGTTTTTCCTCATTGGATAAAATGAGTGTGTAATACAGAGTTGCTACAATTAGCTGAATAATTGATAAGTCAATTAATAGAAAATGAATCACCAACTATTTTCATAATCAATGACTAATTTGGTTTCATTTTTTTTAAAAAAAGAAAAGTGCCTAGTTCCAGCTTTTCAAATGTGAATTTCTGCTTTATTTAGACTTTCTGTGATAGCAGTCTAAATATCATTAGGTGATGGACTAAAGACCTTAGGCTTCCGGACTATGTATAGACCAAATGTTACATTCAGATACATTAACATATTCATTGATAGTAAAAATAATCATTAGTTGCAGCCTTGGTGGTGTCATTTAGAATGTGTTGTTTGAAGTGACCAAATGTCAGTGACTTCTTTAGCTCTACAGAGCTTTCAAGCCTCTTTTCCACTTATTATTGTGGTTTTATGGCTTTAAATTTACTGTACATTGTACTCTCTAATCCATCTTGTTTCCAGCAGCAGCAGACAGTTGTTTGCAGCACATAAACTGTGATAAACTGTGTTCTACCTGTCCAGCACCAAAAGATAGACAGCCTAAGTTAGAGAGCAGCAGGTGAAGAAAGTTAAAAGGTGTGTAATCATTTGACTTTAGGAGGCAAACACTACAGTGTCACTGGATGTGTGAATAAACAATTGTTTGTACATTAGAAATAACAGCTTACACATAGAAAGTAATAGTATGTTACATCTGCATGTCAGCTTGTTAAAATTCATCTGACTCCTGTTGGGCAACAATTGATTAATGTAGCATTATGTACAGGAACTTACACACCACAAGCCATGCATACATGAACACTGGTGGATCTTGAAATCAGATGCATTTGCTAATATATTGAATGCACCAGCACTTTATGCACCATCCCCACCTACTTTAAATTGTTTAATATGTCCTTGAACCTTGTTGAGAAATGTTGATCGTCAGCCCTCCATTAAAGCTCACACATACTGATGAGTATTCAACTCAACATGACCGAGTGCTTTAACTGCATTTGCTATATAAATTGATGGTGCATCACCTTCAAACACAGGAAAGCTCAGTTTTGCATCAAACAGTCTCAAAAATCAAGGCAACATAATACCTAATGCAAATGCACACTTCACTATATACCACTATATACTCTACTATTCAGTGTCTACATTTTATTATAAACCTTAAGGAATAAATGGCATGATGTTAAGAAACAGCAGTTGCTTTGAGTAACTACCTTTTAAGTGTGTAACTGCAGATTGGATTTTGTACTCAGGAGTCCTTAAAAACAATTAAACTCCCGCAATGCTATTCTTATTGAAGCTGACCTCTGACCTCCCAGCAGAGAAAGTGAATTCCCTTATATACTATATATGTTTTTTATCTTTTTTATCACATAGCATCGATCCCACCCGGGGGCATTTCTTGTGACCTCTGTTAACTGTATTGACTCGAGCATTTAAATGGCTCCAAGTGTTATCAAGACATAAAACTCAAGCTCTTACCTCCATTGGTTTTGGATCCTTACATGAAGTAATGTACTTATAGTGCATCAAGAGGTTCAGTGTCTCTTTTAAGCCATGAGAAGACTTACAATAGATACACACAATAGATTTTTTTTTTTTTACCTGTTGCCATTACAGTGAAGCGGCAACTACAAAAGATATTTACATTTATATAAGCTATCCATTAGGGAATATTAAGTAAATTAGTGCCGCAGTGAAAACAAAATTCCATTTAGAAGGAGTGTAATTGAACAACACAGCCATACATACCGTTTTCCTTTTCTCAGGGTGTAACAGAGGATACACATACATCAGCCTAATTACCATTATAATAGCTAGTGAGTCACACTACACCGTCGCCACTTCCACCGCTGTTATGAAGCCATTTCAAGAAGCTGAAAACCTCTTGAGAGTACTGTATGCGGCCTGATGCACCACACCAGCCATCTCACACACTGAGCAGCATTGACATTCAGAGGCTGATGCCGCCGGCTGCCCAATGATGATGGATTCAGATCGAGAGCAGAAAAGGCATGGAGAGGCTCAGTGTTGCCAGAGCCCTTATGTATAAGAAAAAAAAAACCCTGAGTGTTGCAGCAGTGCGTCTTGGTATGGCTGAGAGGAGAATGTTGAGTGAGTCTGGGTGATACGGAGCACCCCGAGGCAAAATGCATAGAGGCAAATGCATGACAGGTCTCTCAATATCCTTGTTAGGCAACTGTGAAATAAGTTATGAGCGGTAAAGTGATGCATGCGAGTTTTGTCGAAGGTATGGAAGAGCAGAGAGAGNGAAATAAGTTATGAGCGGTAAAGTGATGCATGCGAGTTTTGTCGAAGGTATGGAGGAGCAGAGAGAGAGAGATAGAGAGAGAGAGAAGTGAGCCTCTGAAAACTTTTATGTGTATATTTCTGTATCTTTTTTTTTAAGAAGACGCATGCTTGAATTCACATGCGGTGGCCCTCCGAGATCCTCTATTTTATGACAAGTAGAAGCATATGTCGATTCCAGAGTTGACTCTGATGATGCGATTGCTAGGATGAATGAGATAGATGTTTTTAATGATGCTTCCCTTATATCCATCTCATATTTCTTACTATTCTGCCAACTGCGGTTTTCATTTATATCAGTATATAAATGATTTAGATGTGTTTGTCCCTCCTGTTAACCTTTAACCTTCATAATACAATAGCACCAAGCATGATGAAGGTTCCTCGTAGCCATAGAAACTGTGAAAACTGTGCATTATTACTTTAATTTGGCTCCATAATGTTCTCATGTAGAGTATAGTTTTCATTTGT
>JANJYP010022375.1:0-15715 GCA_024605115.1 Rastrelliger brachysoma | reverse complement strand
CATTTGGAGTGTAGATGAGCATTGAGAACGAGAGGATGTTTGTCCACACGGTTTAGCTGATTTGAAAACCTTTCCGAAAATAAATGAGATGGCTTGATTGGATGAAGAGCCAATGCTGTGGGCGGGGAGCGTTTCAAACAAAACCATTGGTGAAAACTAAAGGATGATGCTGCTGTTACGGAGCAACTGTGCAAAAGGTGCCTCTTCAGTTTTAGCAATGGGAGATTTTATTCCAGCGAACATTTACATTGTAGCATGTTGGTAAAATTCAATCTCTTCCACTTAATTTGGAATATGATATATAATAATGATAATTTCCAGTAAAAGAGCAAGAGAATATTTTTTTTATTTTGTCATCAATGTCAACATCACATTCCTTTCCTCTTGCTGCCCTCTTGTGGTGATAATTATTATCACCTCGAATGTTTGCCAGTGTCAAATATGAGGACGCACTGTATCTTAAAATAAAAATACATGCAGCATTTTTCACATACTGAGACAATATGTACAGTGCTTGTACATCAGGCTTGTATTAGATATATTTACTCTAGCATGTGCATGACTATATGTATTTGTTAAAATAAACCAAAAAGGAGAATGATAAGGTCAAATCAGGTCACTTGACTGGTGTTCCAAGGTGTGATGGGTCTAAAAGCTGTTAGGTATTCGCCCTGGTGTATGTGTGCAAGGACTCTTGTTGATTTTGCTAATTACTGAGGTGGGCACACGTGATAATATGCACTTCAATGGTAACTTAATTTATTTGCACAAAGCCAGACAAGCTTGTACGCAAAAAGAAAATAGAAGCTTTTCACCCCTCCTATTGCCCATTGTCCCAACCCTGTGCAACAGTGGGCTGCTGTAAATTATATAAATCCATCATCTCCAAAAGACATAATGAGAATACATTGGTTCATAGCAAATGTTTAGGCTATACTAGGCCCTATGTGTACCCTTAACAAGCTGGATCACCGTCTCTTATTAGCCTCCCTCCCCTCTCCCACTGTCTCTCTCCTCACTTCCTTGATCATTATCATATCCATGGGTAGTATTTATGAGTTTGTGCTGTCATTTTTAGCTGAAGCTGGAATCCAAGTTACATGCATATCTGCTATTTATGCATGTAGTGTAGACTTTTACGCATTTGTCCTATCTGTTATCAAGGCTCGTGCCCTGTTTTCTGGCAAACTTAGAAGTAACTTTAAATGTATTAACCAGAGTATAGCATCACGTGTAAGGATGTATATGGATGCATGTATATCTTAGAAGATGATTGTGTGTTACCCTGATATGGATTTGCACAGCTTGGTCTTATAGCGCATTACAACTCTGGAATTATTTGGGACAAAATCACATCGAATCTGAAATTAAGCTAGTTATGCTGTTTGGATTGTATAGCTATAGAAAAATATAGGTGCCTCAAAGCGCTCGTGGAGACTCTTTCATACCAGCGATGAGACTGTACAACATCATAACAACCAGCACCTCCCATTTCCACTAAAAATACTTATGCTGCTGTAAATCCTGGAAACAATGCACATGGATATAATCTCAAGAACTTCTGCATATTGCACAAGTAACAAATTTATTTACGCAGAGAATGTTAACTATGTAGTATTTATTTATTTATTTCATCCATTACTTTCATCCTTGCACTGCTACAACCTTCCCCCAAGGGGGATCAATGAAGATAGTTATTTTAGCCTGTATTTGTAAGCCTACTGTGAAAGCTGGACAAAATAACACGAGTCAATCTCAGCTGTATATGGTAAATACAGAGTGAAACGACTCTTGATCAAATGAAAATAATTGTTTTCGCGAAATGGCAAGCAACTAAAACAAAATCCACTGTGAATATTACGCCCTCGGGTCGAGTTTTTTTTTTTTTTTTTTTTTTTTTTTTTTACAGCATCCACGACCCCTTTACGTCAGGCGTAAAGCAATGGACTAGCTGACAATAATAAGACATAACTGAGCACTGTAACGCTTACTTTACATAATTTTTTACCTATCTGACGCTGTGAAATCCCGACAAAAACTTAGTATTTCCAACTTGCCAATCTCTCACTCGTCGCCACGTGTGAGAAAAAAAGTGTTTTTTTTACTAGTTATTCAGTGTCCCTCTGTGAGGCGAGGAAAGCGACGGGAGCCAAGTGGAAGAAGAATCGCTTTTAGCCAGTCATTGCCATGGCCTCCGGGAGCGGCGATAACAGCCTGGATAGAGAGATGATCCTGGCTGACTTTCAGGTGTGTGTCTCTCCTATACGTCCCAAAATCTTACACTCAGTAGTAAGTAAAGTATGTGCCATGGTTGAATTGACTCAGGCTACTGTCAACGACCTGTCTGGCGTCGTAAACAGCACAGCAGCTTTCTGTAGCTACATTAGCACAGCGAGCTAACTCACTGACAGCCTGCTAACTCATTCTCAAAAGCTGTCGTTTAACCGTCAGCTCACCAACTAGATACTACAAAACATTTCCATCCCAAAGCTGTCAATCTAAACACTAGGATACATTGTGTCATTTTGTGTTTTTTGTTTATTTTTGCGGTTGTAACTTTGCTAGATTCAAAGCTAACGGTTATTTAGTTAGCTTAATGGAGGGGCTACTACGCCTCTCACGTCAACTTGTTTACACACTGTCAGGATTTGTGTTCTTGTCTTCGTCAGAAAGCCCCCCCACTCCCGAAGATATAGGATTTCTAGCCCTTTTTGCATGTAGTTAAGGAATTATTCTAATGGCGAGGAAGCACACAAATTATGCTTCTGCTCCAAATTGGCAGTAATTTAGCATCCTGTTTATTCGTATTCGTTTTCTCTGCCAGTGCCTAATCACATAAGTATTAACCACAGGCCTTCAAGTTTGTTTCCTCCCTTTATTGGGTTCTTACTGTAGCTTTGTGTTTTTGCTTCTGCGAGTTCACTTGAGTAATTAATGTCTGATAGTAGACCTAACCAGTGCAGGTATGCATGAACATGTTCTCCACTCTTGACTAATTTACTTTGGATATTAAGGTGAGAGTGAATTTAAAACAACTTGTCACACTGGGTAGAGTGAGGTCACATATTAATTTATGCTCTTCTTCAATATTAAGGCAATTGAGGGAATGCTTGTTTATGCTTGTAATATGATGTGGCAAGATTTAACAGTAGTTTCTTATAAGATATCACAACAGCAACAGGCTAAAATAAAATTACGTGTTCGTTAAACAGGCACATGTATGAATGTGCAACAAAATATGAACCAGGACGTATTATTGTTTTGTTTATAATGTAAGCTAATGTTTTTGCTGCAAGTGAAAAAATGCACAGTATGACCAATATATCAAACACAAAAAAGAAAGTCCAGAAACACAGACTGGGAGCTACCAGCAAATTGCAATATATATACAATATATTCTGTAAGAGCAAACATATAAAACATAAATAGCATTTTTCATTTACTGTTTACTGTGAGGTTCAAATGCATCTTAAACCATCATAACTTTTAAGCTAAAAACTGAAATTCTTTCTTTGTCAGATGATATCAGTTGTTACTGATAGATGACATAAATTATTTGCTAAATATTTTACAGCTCTGTTCTACCTGATATACGTAGGTTATAAACTTCAGACATATTAAACACAAAGAATTTTGATTCCTTAAAACATCATTAAACAAAACAATTTAAACATGTAGCCTTTGGATGTAATAAAGTCTGTGTTGATGTAACAGTTCATCATTACTGGTGCCATACTTCTGCTTTTAATTGTGGTTGGCAGAGGAGTAACATTCCACCACTTCCTAAGTGAAATTATTTTACGCTTTGTTTCACTGCTGTTGAGGTTAAAGCAGTGGTCATCACATATGTTATTAAAGTCATCCATAATGGTTCAATAGTTCTATTGTCTTCCCGGAGAGTAAATATTGATTAAAAGTTATCATCCGCATTCTCAACAAGCTTCTACAGTCAGTTGTACACATTGGAAAATAGAGCAGATATAAGGCACAACAGAGAAGAAAAGCAGAACAGCAGTGTCAGATAAAATACTATTTACCCAGATGCTCTAGTTGGAGCACACTGTTTATATAGGTAGTGCAGCATATGTCACCTGAGCACAGGTAACTTTTGAACAAATGTGATAAACTAGGTAGTAATAAATTGAACACACACACACACACACACACACACACAGAGAGAGAGAGAGATAGAGATATATGAAGCAAACCCACCAGTTGTTAATTTCTGTTGACAAGAAAAGATGACATTGATAACACAAGTGACAGTTATGAGCTGGAGGGAGAAACATCTCCAGAGACAGGTAGGTCTGTGGATATTCTCATTCATCCAAGTCATATGTATTCTGACAGGTAGCTTCATAATGCATAATTAAGCAGTATTACAAAATTAAAATACCCTGTTACAAGTTATTGCAGTGAAATTATCACTCATTTTCAAATCCACTACTGTTGGGTGGCCATACCCACCTACTGGGACACCACAACACCACTGCCTGACAAATATCCACAATCCAACCAATAATATTTGGATCAAGTTTAAACTTATTTAAAAACAAAATTGTGTGAACAGGCGGTAAGAAATTCACAACTTAAAACTTCATGTGTTTATTCACATTTTCAATCTTCTTGTGGTGAAGCAGAGCAGCAGTTGCATCATCAACTCCTAAACCTGCCTCGTTGCCAAACTACATATTGTCTTATTTGGGACCCTTTGCATAGCTTCTCAAATAACTTCATGGTTCAAGAAATCAATCAGTCTTAAAGTGTTTTAGCTCTTTAGGATGGGTACAATTGCATTTCTGGAAGGATGAAAACCTCTTCTGTTTAAATATAAACTGCTTTAAATATTGCTCGATGATTTTTGCATGATTTGAGCAATTTGAATATTTATGCCTTTCTGGTGAGGAGCAGTTTTGTCACACTGCTAGTATCAAAACTGTAATTTGTGTCAGTTACACAAACAGAAGGATCAGGTCAAAAAAGACACAATGCCTGTGGCTTTGGATTGTCTGCCTATCACATTTCAGATTTGAGATATCACAAATGCTGGAATTCGGAACTGTTGAATCCTGACCTACTTTGCATCATTGAAATCCTTTATTATTATGAAAGACTTTTATCAAGACCAAGGTATCATTTCGTACAATACAACTTCCAGCTGTTAAATATTGCCATTTGCTCCGATGGGTAATGTGTTTTCATGAACCTGTTGTTGTTGATTTAATTCTTCACATTCTGTTTTGTTGTCAAAACAGAATGTGTTGTCAGGTGATAATCTTTCATAAAACAAACTGCAGCAGGATTTCATACAATGCATTTGACCTCATTCTCTTGTTTTTTTTCCTCTCATAGGCATGCACTGGAATCGACAACATTGCGGAGGCAATCACTCTGTTAGAGCTTAATAACTGGGATTTAGTGGTAAGTTCATTATCTGCAGGCTTTGCTCTTTGATAGACAGGGAAGAGGTCATCTAGACTGCCATTTCAAGAGGGCAGTTTACATGATCCAGTAATTACAACAACAACATCATTTCTTTAGTTTACCTAGTATGTTTTTTATTTAGTAGACAACACCTTGGCAGGACTGGCATCCTTAATGATGTATGAATTTTGCAGGAGACAATGCAAAGAAAAACATTTTCATATTTTAATCCTGCTTATAAGAGTGTTGCAAGTCAGTTTGAATCAAACTGCCTATACATGTTGTAAATTGCTTGTTTCAGCCTGATGATTGCCACCTGTTCATGAGATGTACAATCATGAGATATGATCATTAACATAATCCATGCCCCTAAAATAACCATATAAGGCTGCATGCTCATCTCTGTTTAAGGGTTTTACTTACAAACGGTTCCCAAAGAGTAAAAACACTGCGCACCTTCAAGTACTGCTTTCAGAAATCAGTAGGGAAAAAAAACAACAAAAAAGTGACAGACCCGAAACAAAATATAAATACAGTATATATAAATCCAGCTGACATGTCATCAGCTCTACACTGTGACAGAAATAAAGAGGGAATGCGTTGATATGAAGTTGCATGTTAAAAAACATATTTCCAAAGCAAAGCTTCCTGTGATGAGAGGAGGTCATGTGACAGTCACAAAGCCATTAGAGGAGAACATTATAGCCCACAGGTGATGTTACATGGTCAGCTGCAACACAAGATGATACCGGACAGAGACCTGCAGAGAGACACAGAGCCAACTGTTGCAGTGAGAGAAGTTTCCTTGCAACCAGGCTTACTGAAATGTAGAAGTTGCTTTTCCAATATATAGCATAAATGATGAAATTTAAAATCTAAAAAAGAAAGAATTGTAGGACATTATAATTGTAAGTCAAACAAGTTTCTCCCTAGAGAAGAAAGGCAAAGCTGCTCTGACATGTACAACAGGTCCGGACCAGTCGTGTATTACATTTGTATCTAAGACAAAATTTAACACGAGAACATTGATAAATGCCATAAATGTTTTCAAATCATTAATGCATGTATTCACTGAACAAATCTGTTCTTATGAGTGGTTCTTGCACAAGGTTCATTGTGTCCATAGGAGTGTAGCATAGAGTGTGAATAATGTGAGAGACTCTGAGAAATATTGTGTCCTGCCAGGTTTGGATTAACTCTTGATGAGTCTGAAAAACAAGGAGCCTTTACTGCTAAGTGCAAATTGGAAGGGGTCAGTCTATATTTAGACTGATGCTGGCAGTTCAATGCAGGAAGCTAAAGCAGTCCAAGCAGTGACAGGGTAGACGGTGGAGCCCAGACGCACTTGTATATCTGATGACTTGCAGTTCCTCTGCAGTACTTGGTTCTGCAAATTGACCAAATCTGGGCATAAGCATGGAAGCGGAAAAGTATTGAAGACATACTTTTCTTGAGCATTGATTCCACCAGGATATTATTTTTTATAGCAGGAGATTGTGTAATCCAGCAGATACCAGTTGATACTTTACACAAAACATACACTTACGCAGTACAATCCACTTCTCCACCTCCCATCCGTATGTAGGGTCAGTGTGTCATAGTTTTGCCACTATATAGCTAAATACACATCTCATTCCTGAATTTGTCAAAACTCCACTATTCCACTAAACAATTCCTACAGCAAGACAAGGAGTTTTATCTTTTTACTAGTCCTGCAAATATCTCTTTGGATATGAAGTACTGACAGTTAATTTAGCTTGCTTTTTAGTTTTAATATAAAACCCATATGTTGTTTTTTTTGCCATTGCCTATTTCCTTCATTGACTACAAAAAGAACAAGGGGAGATGATGATACCAGCACATATCAGCTGTCTTTAGTTTGTGCTTGTTTTGCAGTGAAGGATAGTGAGTGTTCGAGAGAAATCCATTCAATTGTCCACTCAAACAAAAGCTCTGTGCAAGCTAAAAGTGGTCACTGCCATGTTTTTCAGCTCTCTTTGTGCCCATCAACCACCCACCTTGAATATTCCATAATTCTCCATCACATTTGACTTTTTTAGAGTGAAACCTCAGAGGCAACAAATGTCACACACTCCTTGTCAATCTGATGAAAATAATGTTATATCCTCAACCAAAATATTGTTGTTTTGTTCAATAAAGGTTTACCTTAGACCCAACCAGTCACAGTGGTAGGTCATTAGTCATCATCTAGAGGTCCTGCTAATTAAAAAGAAAACAAAAAAAATTACAGTGGAAGATTTGACTATTTGTTGGACATTGTCAAAAGGACAAAAAGGGCAACTGCTGAGGATTTTATGACACTTCAGTGTCATGATGCTTATTTAACTGATAAGATCATATCAGCATTTAAAATAGGCTGTGTTTAAGGCCGAGGGTTATGATTGTAGAGAACGTATCTGCTAATAAAACAGCATTATTTTGTCAAGGTAGGTAACAAATTTAGAATATGCAGAAACAAGACATTTCAATCACTGTTTTGCATCTAGTAAGCAAATATTTTTTTAAATTATAAATTTGTATCATAATTATCAGCACATAATTTGGAAATGGATTGTGGTTCTTCCAGTTACTGTCAGAATAGCTTTTATAAATAAAATGTGACAACCAACATGTCGCATTTTGCTTATGAGGTGAAATTTATGAACATGCCAAGTCAGCTTCACCAAGCACTTATATCATCAGGAAGCAGTGATAAATGACCTTTGTAAACATGATAAATCCCACCTGTTCTAAATGAACGCATGTTTCTAAGGATAGTAAATTAACATGAATGCCTCCAAAATACTGTATAAGATCAGGTGATTGGCAGGTTGTAGAGAAGCTCCTTTCATGAAAATGGGACTAAAGACTTGGGGCCTGACATATGTGTGCAAACTTGACATCACCCGCAAAAAATGTGCAAGCAAATTTTATTTTGCTCTTGCAGCTTTCTGCTCGTTCAACTCTCCACTAAGACACGCAAAATCCTCATTTAAATACTGCTGTCTGTACTGTAACTCCTGTTTTCATTTAGGCAGTTATTCTCATCACCCGCAAAACGACACAATAAGCGTGCAATCTATTGCTCTGTGCATGCACTTTAGTACCTTTTGTTTGAGATCTTAGTAAATCAGGCCCTAAGAAGAACTTTACGAGCTCTCAGACTGAGGCCCTGCTCTCAGCTATAGATAAACAGAAACACAGGTTATTATTTAGTGTGTAAGAGATGGAATTAACAGTCCAGAGAAAGAAAAATGACTTGTGCTGTGAACGCTGTCTCAGCTGTTGTGCGCACTGTCACAGACATAAAAACAAAAATGAACATGAATTAGATCCAAAAACATCTCGCCAGGGAGTTAAACTGCAACTTTGATCACCGTTATTTCACTTAAATAAATAAAAGTAAATAATAGTTGGCTTTGTTGTTTCAGCTGCTAATATTTATATTGTAAGCTTGCATTAAATTGTGAAATAGCCTATATTAAAGTAACCTAATACTTTTGCAAATTGTGTAATGTCATCATGATTATGGATCAGAAGTGCAATTCAGTGAACAGGACACAATCCATTAGTCAGGGTATGAAAAACAGGGGAGCCAGGGGGGAGGTCCCTAAAATACTGACAATAATATTTGCTCAGCATGCCAGTTGAGTTGACATTATTAATTTCTCTGTAATAGTCAGAATACACTGATGTTAAAAAGATAGCCGGCTGACAATACAGAAGAAGCTGGAGATGGGGTTAATATCTTACAACAGCTCAACCTCTCTTTGTCTTATTTCTTTTGACATACTAAAGTAAGAAAATGGCATCTGTTGTGTTGTATAATTGATTTTCACTTTCATTTACAGGCAGCCATCAATGGAGTGATACCACAGGAGAATGGCATCTTGCAGAGGTAATAACTACATTATGACAGTAACTAAAAATTAGAAAGAAAAGTATCATGTGACCTTATAACAGTTAATGACTGCTAACCAAAGTCATGCGTGACTTTCCCACACACTCACAGTCGTGTTAGGTAGAGCCACTGTGTCCTAAGATTGTCACTGGAAGAAAGGAGGGAATATTTTAAATAGTTGCTAAGGGTGTGGATACCAGCCCTGTTTGTTTCCCTGAAGAGCAAGCATGCATAGTGACACATGTACCTGTTATAATTACTGCCGATAATTTTTACATTATAGAATTGATGAGAATTCATTGTCTGTATCATCTGCTCCTATGATGTAATAAAATGTCAATGTTAAATGCTGAAGATAGTGTTTTTGTTAAGACATTTCCAGCAGACAGCACCAACATGGACGCTACGGAGCTGGAGGTTATTGCTCCTGCTATGGTTTCAATTCTGCTGTTTAATAGAGGAATAATATAAAAGACACTGCAACTGCAAGGAAACTTTCTGCCAAGAGTGGAGTTGTACACAGTTTCTGAATAGAAAAGGTTTCTCTAAGAAGCTTTGTGCCCTTCACACTACTTCAACGGTTAGTTGACACTCATGAATGCACTGAGCTGATCCGAACCCACTCAAACTGGAGACGTTCTGTTAAACCGTTTTATTTTGTGTACACACTTGCGTGCATGTACGCGCATGCATGCATGTGCTGCAGTGTGGTACAGGCCCTTAGGCCATGAGAATATTGCTGGTCTTTCGAAGAGCACACATTGCTATGAATGGAGGCTCGCTGGCAGCGTGACCGGCAGCCAACACATTTACTAAGTGGCTGGCACTGGTATGACTAGGCTGGCATTGCCCAGTAAACAGACTCTGATGACGTGACCTGAGCTGGAGCCAGTTGGAAGCTATGCCAACGCTCCTGTCTAAAATGCATTTCCCTCCTCCCTTGTCTCCTCTTTAGTGAGCAGGTTGAGAATTATAAGAAGCCTTCTTGTTGATCAGTAACCAAAACTCCTCTGACCATCAAAAATATTTCCCAGTACTTACCAAAAATACTGAATCCTCTGATGAACTCTCTCTGCTCTTGACAATTTTTCAGTGGGTGAAGGACTCAGCAGTTTTTTCTGCTTTTCCTGGACTACAGAGGAGAACAATGCCATCTAGATGTAGGGCAGCATGAGACTATGCTCACACTGCAACAATAAACAATTTAACGGCCTTCAGTGTTACTCTGCCAAATTTAGGCGAAAGTGCACTCAAGATCTCTTTTACTTCTTGTTAGAGATTATATGCCCATATGCTTTTTTTAGATTCTTAAAAGAATACCATTAGCAAGATCTCTCTTTTTTTGAGTAAAATCTCTGGCTTCAGCTGTACAATACATTTAGTTCATCTTAGTGGAAGTTATATTTTGTGCCAAATGCTACTTACTTACTACCATGTTCATTAAACATGATAGTGATACTGTGATCCACATACTTCCACACAACTGAAATGAGTCGAATCTATATTACTGCACGCAGATGTACAAAAACATTTTTACCAGCTTGGCTGTTTAGCGCTCTTAGATGGTTTTCAGATGCTTTCATGTCCCAAAGAGGAATTGATTTTTATTTTCACATCCATTAACTGGCACACATGGCTTCTAATCAGATAATTTAATGTCTGTGTGATCATCCACCATTGAACCACACTACATTTTATATTTTTCTGACATAATGTCAGACCAGATCAATATTAAGTGACTTCCTAATTACCCTATAATTACTGAATACTGGTTTTACTGATCTTACTTAATTTTTGTGGAAATATATGGCTTTTGTGGAAGAGACAGTTATAATGTGTTACCATTTAGTTGGGTTTATTTCTCACACTATTATTCCAGTCTTTTGCTGAAATCTTGTGGCTGTTGAGTCAACCTACGCCTCAGGACAGTGGCCTCTCTAATGTAGTCCGCCAAATAAAATGCAAGCCTTGTTAAAAATCCTGAGTCTGGCACTCTGTTCCTGTAAGACAGTTGCTGCTTACATTTCAAGGAACAAAGGGCACATTTTGTTCATGGTCAGGAGGACAAAGACATCATTTACTGAGTGAGCAGCAAAGGAAGAATAAGCAGATATTGTAAGGGAAGTTGGGAGGGAAAGCCAAATGTTGATATAGCCACAAATATCTAAAGATATTTACCACTTATTTCTGTTCCTCATGATCTTCAATGAATATCCTGACACTTAGCAATCAATTTCCCACAACATTAGTAACCTTGTTATCTCTGCACAGTAACTTTTCCAGTGAAGCGAGCCAGGCCAGCATGTATGGACCTCCAAGCCAATCAGAAGCAGCCGATGCAGCAGCTGGAGGCTCAGTTCCTCCCCCTTCCTCTTCGTCTTCGTCCTCCTCTCCGCCGTCATCCTCAACTTCAGCTTTTTGCCCAGTCAACTCCTCCCGACACATTGTAGAGCGTCAGTCCCGGATGCTCAACTTCAGGGTGGAGTACCGGCAGCGCTCTGTAGAACTGGTGTTGGAGGAAAGCAGCACAGTTGGTGAGCGTTACACACACACAAACACACTCTTGATATGCATAGTGTGCTGACACACACATACAGCAAACATGCTTGGATACAGCTTTGTGGTGCATAAAAGTTATTTTTCTTCTACATTGGTTGTCTTTGTCCATCTAACAGGAGAAATCAAACAAATCCTTGAGTCCGAGCTAGGGGTTCCAGTGTCCAAAATGCAGCTGAAGGGATGGAAGAGTGGAGATGTATCTGACAGTGTGAGTTAATAGCCCACTTAAATGAAAGTGAAAATTATACTTGAGAAGAAAAATAGTGGTAATGTGAGCTAAATATTTTCCTATTTTGTCTGTTTTTAAATTAATTTTTTCCTGTATTTTAATAAAAAATATTCTGTATTTTAAGAATTTATATCAATGCAGATGTCACAAATTGATCATTTCTTTTCACTGATTTTTAAATTATTTATATGGGATTTTAACACATTTCATGATCATCATAATTTTGACACTATTATTCAAAATGTAATACAGACTCCCATCAATCCCACGTTTTTATAACATCTAAGGTCAAGTAGAAATCTTAAGGCGCTTTTCCACTAGCCTGTTTTAGCCCTTCTCTACTTGACTCAACTAGACTTCTCTGTTTGTGTTGCATTTCCACGAGTTAGTTACTATTTTTAGCACCTGCTCTGCTCTGGTTCAAATTAAACTGAGCTGATATTAAATGTGATGTTGACCTGCCGGCCAAGGACTGGTCAGAGTGTCATCACTGAAGAGTCATGGACGTGACGTCCGACACAAGAGTCAAAGCCGCTATTTTTAAAAACCGTCTCAANGCCTCCATGTCCTCCATTGTTTGTGTTTGTGTTACGGACATGACGACGTGACAGCGGTTTCATGCTGCTGTGCTATGAAGACCCCGCCCACCGAGAGTAGGTAGTGTACCGAGGACTAGTTGAAAAGGTACCCAAACCAAGTATAGAGCTGAGTCAAGTTGAGGAACTGTGTAGTGGAAAAGTGCCTTTAGTCCTGGCTGTCAAATCTCAAATTACCAAGCTCCACTGAGGTTGCAAACAGACCTGTTACCTACTCCACAATTATATTTAAGAATTTAAAATATGTTTCCAACTTTAAGACAGTAGTACTGAGTGCGACTATTTTTAGAGCTAGTAACCGACCAAGTGCAAGTTTGTTTAAAAAAGGCAGTATTTCGACAGTTATGTTTGATGTTGTGTGTATCCCTGTTTGTAATTAGGCGGTGCTGAGAAGTTTACACCTGCCCAAGAACATCAGCCTGTATGTCCTGACCCCAGACATTGCTCCTACTGCCAGCACCAGCAAACACAGGTATTCATCTTTGCACTCTGTCACTGTCACTTTTTTATCTGTGAACTCAAATAAATCCTAATCATCCTAGTATATCTTTGCTATGAAATGCTACTGGTGGTGATGTGAGTGTAGTACTCAATAGTGAACACCAGGTGGTGATATATGACCAGTAAATTTGAAATCTGCAGAAACCCGCCAGCAAATACCATTTTCTCTGGTATATTAAGAGACATTTGACCTACCTGCTCACTTTCATTTTCTCACATCCATTGTGACATTTTGAAAGGAACATCTATTGCCGCAATCTCTGTGGGTAAATAATAATTTTCTCTCCCGTCTTTGTATCTTTCAGCCTGATATTGTTGCTTGCCGAAGGCTGTTTTACAGACTGTGTTTATGACATCCAAACTACATGTGTATTATTTATTCCTCGTTTTCAAAGAATACCAGTCTATCACATTAGTGAAAATACCGAGTGACAATAGGTATTTGGTGAGAAAGCCTTATTTAGCTAGCGTTCTCTCTCCATCCAGAGGATTTTGTGCTAGTCTTGGTGAATGCACGGGCAGTATTCACAACCTTTCCTACTGAAATGTCAGACAGCTCAATTTAAAGTCATAGCAGTAATACAATCATAGCTGGCAGCTGAATGTGCGTTCGTCCTTTCATCAGTGTCAAACATCATCCAAGTGAGAATATCTACCTCTGATGGTGACATTCTTCCCTTTTTATTATGACTTATTACTCGTAGGCGACTCCAACCTTTTTATTTCTGTTTTGACAACTGGAGCATTGTTGAACTATTAAAAACAGAAAAATGTGTGTCTGAGGTGATTTTTGTCTTATGTATGTATGGTTGGAGAGCTTGTTTGTTGTGTTCATGGATAGTGTGTATGTTTGATGTCACTGTCCTGGGAGTCTAGTATGTCTGGATTACAGACATTGTCAGCTCCAGAGAGTGAGATGAACATGTGAAATGCTTCTCCTGTAATTAAAAGCCTGGCTCATATTTTTAGAGTCCGTACTGATCATTAATCAGCCTTCCTCTGAGGATAATCGTGTCTACGAGGAAATGTAGATCAACAGAGAATTAAACCTTTAAAAAGTTATGTACAGTTAATATTTGTGAATATTGTTGATATGTTTTATTAGACATTTGAGACACCTGATTCAGATCCAGTTCACCTACATTAGAGTTAAGAACAAAATACTCAGCAGAGTCTAGGGCATATTTGTCAAGCAAAGCATTACCATTGTCGCAATACTTTTTAAAAATGAAACAACAGGGAACTTCTTAAAAGCATCTTTGTGTTCTCCTTTACTGTACGAGTAATTTGTTGTCAGCAAAATTTACCTGAATCAAAATAAGCATTTAATAGTACTTTTTTAAATTATTTGCTTCTGTTTAGGAAAGATGTGAACTAAGACTACCAGTTTCATTGTATTTCTCTGAATTATTTATTAAATTGACCTTTTAAACTAGAAAATGGGTCTTACAAATTGTACTGTAACTCTTCCCACATTTCCTCGTGATAGCAAGCATCCACATGTCACCAGAACATTTGTAAAGAAGTCATTTGGCAGTTTGCCGCTTTTCTTGCTAGTTAGGCTAAGTGGTAGTTATATTGTGTTGGCAGCTAATGGCCCTCACCCCTTCAATCTTCCCTCCCTTGTTCTTTCCTCTGCTTCTCATCTTCTCACTCCACCATGAACTGCTGTGTCTTTTTAGCAGCACCGTTGCCATTTCTCAAAGTGTTATCGATATCATTTTGGGTGTTATGAGCTCATTATTCTTTGTCAACTATTTTGATGGAGGACAGTTGGGGCTGAATGGAGTGGGTGGGCGTCTGTGTGTATGCACATTCGTTTATGTTTAAATTAGTGTGTGTATGGTGACCCTGCTGTCACACTGGGGGATGATAGGTGACAGATCACAGAGTATGGGGGGAGCAGCCCCCTGTAACGGGACCAGACAAGCTGTTAGGATGCAGTAAAAATAAACCGGTCACACCTTATATCCACAGTACACATAATTTGTGTGTAGTGTGTGCAAATTTGTTGCATAGGCAGAGCTCAACCTAAAGTTTGCTGGTATGGAAGCACACTTCATTGCTGCCATACTAGCTCATTGTTCTAATATGTAAAAGAAAAGTGAAATTGTCTGATGTTTTACTTACTACTGCAGTTATTATTATTATTATTATTGATAAGCAAAATGATCTCACTTAACAATGACGCTGATTTGTCACAATTAATTATAGTTGTATGCTTCCTACTAGAAAACTACTTGATTTTTCTTTTGTTACTTAAATGTAATGCATTTTAACTTAAATGCCATTCAAAGGGAATGCTGTCACACACATACAGTCTCCCTCTGTTGTATCTAAAATCAGATATCTAATTTGTTATTTTAGAAGCACAAATATTTAGAAAAACTGAAAAAAGATCTACCGGTACACTAGAGTACATAATGTAAGATATGTTGCGTCTCCAAAAGTCAGGTAGTAGTATCATACCTTTTTTAAATTTGGCCACTGCAACTGTATACATAT
>JANJYP010022362.1:0-11651 GCA_024605115.1 Rastrelliger brachysoma | reverse complement strand
CACACACACACACACACACACACACACACACAGACAGTTCATCCCTACCATAGTAGAAGTCTCCCTGTTGGTACATCATGAGTGTCTGGACTTCAGAACCATCATCTTTGCTGAAGGAGAAGGTTCTTGTGTTCTCTGGTCTGAACTGGTTTTTCCAGGAGCCTCTGAAGTAGACAGCATTCACCAAGGTTAGACGGGTCACGCTGCTGAAATCCTCGGCAGACAGCAGCTCGCGGATCTTACCTACAGGGAAGGATTTGAACAGTGTTCATTTTTATTATCCTAAAGACAACACCAGCTGTGATGCACTTTTTGAAGTTGTACACAAGTGAGGATAGAAAGCAGCCAAGGGTGTAAAAGTATCTAGTAATGTTTGTTTTTGTACAAGATGATGCGATTAGACAAACACTGATGCAGCTCCTTTGGCAGTACTGTATAACTGTGTTCATTTGTCAACTGTTGCAAGATAATAGATAAGTAGAAACACGCATCACTCTACTGTATGTGTGGATTCATAATTCATATGACTTATGTTCTCAGTTCCTTTGGTCTCATCATCTTTATCCTCCCTTCTTACTCACTCTCGGTATGATTCTCCACCCAGCTGTTGATCTGCTCTGCCACAGCTGCTGATTCACTGAAGTCAACAGTCTCTACTTCGGCCCGGAAATACTTTCTCATCAGATGCAGGAACTCTGGGTTAAAGGTGACGCCTTCCTGCAGGAAGAGGCTGTTGGCAAATCGAATCACGTAGTGGGCATCATCGTCTGACAGAGCCTCTGTCAGGTTCTGGAGCAATGAGAACTCCACACCTGGAGAGAACAGGAGAATTTTGATAATTAGTCTCTTCTATAAAATGTCATTTACTGGTTTGAGCTTTTCAAATCATAGAATGGGCTGTTTCACTTTGTCTTATAGGACATTTCTATGGAAACAATTTTGTGACTGTTAGTCGGACATAAGATTTTTGAATACATCATCTCAGGCTCTGAGAAATTAAATAAATAAATAAACAAAGCAAACAATCACAAAAGCGGTAATCCAAACTTTTTTAGCACAAAATATCGAAATAAATGAGAAGTTGTAAGCAAGTGTAAGCAGGTTTATCTCATGCTCCTCAAATCTCAGATTCTGGTTGTAGATATATCCCTGTACTATTTAAATGAAAAGTAATTCTGTCAAAATACCAGATAACAGATCAAAATGGATAATCAAATATTTGTGATGTTTTTAAAGATTTATGTCCATAGTGGGGTTTGGGGCTGAGAGCTAGAAAAGAGTCTAGGTCATACTGTTAGACGAATGAAATTTTGTTTTGAGTCTTTTCATGGGATTTCCTAACAATAACAAAAATACAGAATCTTTCCTTTTCACACAAAGTATCCAGTTTCATAGTTTAGATGTAACTCCTTCTTGACAAATCACCAACCCTGATGCAGAAAAATGTGTGTTTATAAAAGTCTCACTTACCTTGCAGCAGGTGGCTGAATCCTACAGTTTGTCTTATCTCTTCCAAGGAAGCCCCCCTGGCTCCCAGCTCCACCATGCCCAAGGCAATGGCCACGCTCAGTGGGGAGAAAATGATGTTGTCCTGACCCCCCGCTGCCTGCAGCTGGTGGTACAGTCTGACCGAGAACTCTGATGTTGTGTCCTCCGGAATGTCCGCCGCCCGGCAACCGTAGCACGGCAACAGGATGGAGAGGAGGAGCAGTGGGGACAAAACGTCCAGGATCAACATCGCAGCACAGACTACAGATAACTGAGTGAAAGAAGGGTGTATGAGGAGGAAGGGTATGATTGGAAAGAAAAAGAAATATGAGAAAGATGATGTAATGATGGAAAATTTAGAGAGTGGGAAGTGACAATGGAAAAAGGGAGGAAAAAAGCGGTGTTTGAGAGAAAATTAAGGATCAGAGAATGAGAAGATTGGAGAGAGGAAATGGGGATTGACCAACCAAAGGAATACGGAAGGAAAGAAAATAAATGACGATGGAGGGAGGACAAGTTGAAAGAATGATTTAAGGAAGGATTGTGAAGAGAGGTAGAGAGAAAAGGAGAACATGAGAGTGAGAGAGAGAGAGATAAAGGTAGAGTGAAGATTATGGCGTAACAGAGATGAATGACAAGAGGATTTTGGAAGGGAGGGAGTCAGAGATGAAAGTAGAGGTAACAGGGATACAGGATGATGAAAAAGAGAACAGGGGGCAAAGAGAGATGGAAAACACATCAGTCCCTCATTCTGGAAATATTAAACTGTGTATATCAAGACACTCCAGAAAATGCGTACACCCTATTTGCTAGCTAATGACGATACTATTGAATACTGAGCCGAGAATGGAAGGAGAGGAGAAAGGTTATATTGATAGATAGATTGAAATGAATTGAAGAAGAAAAAATATAAAAAGGACCCAAACTCAAATGCACAACCAGGGAGGTAAAACTAGTTGTGCACAGTTGCAGAAATAATAGAAAAAAAGACAGATTTGCAGAGATATAGATAAACAAGAATGTACGGTAACTACAGCTGTACTGCTGACTGCAGTGGCTATTGCTGTTCAGAGCACATCTGCTAAATGAGCTCATACATAATTCATGGACATTCTTATCATCTTCAGTTAAATCAGCTTCTTTTCTTGAAAATCTGTGCGTTTCAGCCTTTGTATGTGAATGGTCAAATTTCTGTCTGTCTGTGCAGAATGACTGATTAGGACGAGGCCCAATGAGGCCCCCCACTCCCCAACACTTTACCTCCCCACCCCCCAATCCAACCCATCCCTCCCCTTATCCATTCATGCCATCAGACTTCTTGTCTTCATCACTCTCTTATCCACATGTTGTCAGTCTTCTCCTCTATCTCATCTGTATACTTTGCTACTACTTTCTGTCTCTTTTATGCTCCCTTTATACCTTTTCAAATGACACAGAAAGTACACACACTGCACAATCTCTCTGGCACTGTTGTTGCCAGGCAACATTGTATTCTGCTGTCCAAACAAAAAAAAAAATGGAGAGCTGATGATATAAAGCATAAAGAGAGCCACAGAAAGAGATAGAGTAAAGAGACAGTAATCGTGATCAGTTTTGTTGTTTGTCTCTCTGTTGTGCTGCTGTTGTTTTACAGTTTACATGGGTTCAATTAGCAGTCCTGTGCAGGGCTGGAATCTGCTGGCTGCTACTGTATGCGTGGGACAGCAGGTGACAGTGATGACAATGTACCTGAGTGTCAACAGCAACAACAATGGGCAGCAATGCAGTGAAAATTAGTGCCTATTCCTGTTGTGTCCCGTCCTTTCCTCTCCTGTGCGCTGCATGTGGCAAAAAAATGTGTCCCTTCCACAATAAAGCAACTAACCTCTGAGACCCACTGAATATTTTTAGTATTGTCAACAAACCCCTCAAACATAAAACAAAAATGAACTGTATAGCTACAGTCTAATTACCGCATACCTCAAATTTTATTCAAAAACTATTAAAAACATATAAATAGATAGACCCTTCATTATAATAAACTTAGGCACTGTAGCTCATTTTGAGTTAATGTCACATGCAGCCACACTCACTGTGATGCCCAATAAATACACTATTTAATCCTGTTTGGATATAATCCACAAGAAAACTACAGTTAATAATTTAGTTGTTCAGAACTGCAGTTTCAGCCTATTGGTTGGCATCCCCAAAGTTCACATTTGTGTTTTTAAGTTAACAAATGATTGTATTGCTATGGAAATTCTTATAGACATTCACGTACCCCTTTGGATGAGTTGTAATCACTTTAATTATTGTCACAATGAACTAAACTAAGACAGCAAACATTATACCAACTTAGCAACAGCAGACTGAGGATCAGCATTGTTAAGAGCATCACTGTGCTTTTGTACAGTCTCACAGAGCCACTAGCAGGGCTATAATACACTCCCCTAGTCATGGAAATATATGGCCTTCACCTCTTTCATGGGATTTTTGACAATAACAAAAAATATAGTCACCAGCCTTAAATTTGAAGCAATACGTCTTAACTAAATAGGCAGAATTGACCAGTCTTGCATTTGACCATATAGTAAGTACATCACATATGAGATTTGAAATATTATTTCTAATTGTCTTTTTGGTTTTTTTTTAAACCATATAAATTCACCATGATCTTGTATTGCTGATGTAACCAAACCCTGGAGGTGCCACTGACCTCCCCTGTTGTCCAAAAAATTAAAATGTGTTAAAGGGCCACAGTGGGTGACATATTCTTTCATTAAAATAAACATAGCAACAGTATTTTATTTTGACTCAATCTATGCACACCATCTCAATCCTGATTTAGCAATTAAAAAAGACCAAATGTGTATCAGTCTACTCCTAAAAATAGTTTCCATTAAACACACCATTTATTCTTGATTTAGTAAATGCTTAATTGCTAAAAACTACTGTGCTGAACTGTTTCAGGAAATTAATTAGCCTTTAAAAACAATAAACTGTATATTTGTGACTTGTTTTTAAAATGTTACATCTCAAATGAGGAGGAATGGGTTTCAATCACAGTGGTACTAGATTTTTATGTTATTTGTTAACAATTCCAATAAAACTAATGCCAGCATGACTTGATATAGTTAAGTATTACATCCATTAGGTAGATAGATAGATGTGTCATTTACTAAATTGAGCTTTGACTCAGTAGCATGAATGTCCATCAAGTTGTTTAATACAGTAGTTGAAACACCTTGGAAACAGTCTTTTTGTATTAATGTCCAAAATAGAAAAATCAACACACACCCAAAGGCACAAACGTGATGTATTACAGACAATATATTGGTAGTCACGTGTCTTCACCTGCTCTCACATGTTGTTCTGTGAGTCAGACATTGCAGTTGAAGTGAGAGAGAGTGAGCGAGAGAGTCAGAAAGGCTGGAGGAAGGAGGAGGTGGCTGGCAGAGATGTAAATGGAGGTAATGTTCTTGACCTTCTGAGTTGTGGGAGCTGAACTTTTCTGAGACAGACAGTTCAGCCTTCTATAAAGAAAGAACCAGCCATGCAGTTAAGCCTGGGGAAAGTAGTGTGGAGCATCATTGTGCATGTCACCTGTGTGTGTTTGTGTGCAAGAGTGCATGTGTGTGTGGATAATAACACCATGGGTGGCTGGCTTTTACTTGTAATGGTGACACCTTTAGGAGGACAGCTTTGTGCTGTTTTTGAATTCCACTGGACAAAATCTTTCTTTAAGTCTACAAAGAGACAGAGAGGTGAGTGTCTAACAGAATGGGTCCTTTCATCTCTCACTGTCTCCCAGTGGGGGTCACAGGGGACACTAACTAGAATAAACCCTGGGCTCTTAAAACTCTTTCATAGACAGATGGCTGGCAAGATAAAGAAGTAACAACAGGATGCAAAAGACATTAAATTACGCCTTTGGTTGGATAGAAAAATCAAGGAGATTATAAATCAAATGGAATGGACTGGATTTTGTCTGAAGACAATCTTGCACATCAAGAATATCATGTTGTGCAAGACTGCACATATACAAAGCAATGAAATCAGCTGACTAGTCATGACTGTGACGTAGAATGACAGAATTATACTGAAATGAGAGCTAAATAAATGTTAAGCAATATGCCTTCTCATTAGTTTATACAACTCACTGCTACGTACAGTTGTATCACGATCAGCTGACAATAGTGGTGTTTGAAGTAAGTGAGATATAACAAGTAAAACATGAATTAAAATCACTAGTCAGAAAACATGACCACAATCTTCAGACAGATGAGATGTGCCAAATTAGAAGTTCCAAACAAAGGAATTGATATTCCTTAGAGGTTTTGGTGGGAAGTGTCTTAGTGATATCCAAAATATGCTCAAAACTTTGTGAATCGATAACTGTGCCTGATGTGACTTTTCTATCAGACTGACCATCAGTCTCCACTCCACCATGCAACTCAATGCTTTAGTTATCTTAAGTTTCTCTTTTTCTCTAGAGATCTCCTGTATTCTTTAATATGTTTCCTAACCTAGAATATGCTTATATAACTTTTTTTTCTGAAACAATGGCTCAGAGACCCTCACTATCAACTGAAGAATAGTTTTCTTTCTTTTTTTGCATTTTGGTACCACTGATCACCACCTATGGTTTGTTTTTTTGTTTTTTTTCTATCTTGAAGTTTGTCATCCAGCCAACAGAGTTAGACAAACGTGACTTAAGAAATTAGTGTAGCTAGCATTTTACCGGCTGATGGATGGTCCACATCTGAGTGCTTGGGGGAACAACATCAACGATAAATCTGTGTGGACATCTGCCCATTGGTCCTGAAGCAAGACTGCCAGACCAGCTAGGAGGCTCCACTGTGAGGCCCACTGCTCTGCAACCAGACTGCTTCCAAGGAGTCAGCTGGAAGCATAGTGGCCTCAGAGGGAACTTCACAGTGTCACCCAGCAGGCAAACAGGTGTTAACATGGACTGCCAGAAGGTAGACCATGCCAATGCCAACAGGCTTTGACTGTCACAACAACTTTGGGGAATCGGCTATCATCTCTACATGATATTCAACAAATCCACAGCCTTTCTGTGATGTGAATTAATGTTAAATAGAAATTAATTTCCTTCCAGAAGATGATTATTTTCATATATCCCGCCTTTGGAGAGCTACTGCCCTGCATGTTTTAGGTATCGCCCCACCCAACACATCTGATTCTAATAATGAACTTGTTATCAAGCTCCTTAACAAGCTTAAGCTGCTTGATAAGGAGTTAATTATTAGCATCAGGTATGTGAGAGTGAGGAGATACCTAAAACATGCAGGGCAGTAGCTCTCCAGGAGCAGGATTGGACACCCATGCTTTAGATGTTCATTTATAAATAAATGTTGTCATTTATCAGTAAGAAGTTGACTGTATGTGTTCTTTAAGGTACAAGACAAAGCTCTGTGTATCAAAAAGATTTCCAATTTGTGATTATGAGACTGATTAATTAAACATATTGTCCCTTCAGTAGAAGGAAAATAAGCCATGGACTTTAATAAATGCAATATAATAATTTTAATTTAAAAAGTTGCAACTCCTACACACTATTCTGACCTTTTGAGTGGTAGTATGCTATCTGCAAGAAGAGCCCATCCTTTGCCAGTTTGGCCAGTGATGACTATGAGTCCAAATTTGGCTCTGAGCTACTCAGATGGGGTTCCCAGCATGCCTCCCAGGTAAGAGGGTGAACCCAACACCCAGTTATAAAATATTTTCTCGTGACTAACAGAACTGAATATGTCAGAAAATCACTCATGGTTTGAGTTGCTGGGGTTTAATCCTGACAACTTGATTAATCCCATGCAATTAAACTCACTGACCTTTAAAAACAGTCTTTAATGTCTCAATGTAATCCTAATTCTCAGACAGAATAGATCAGCAGTTGACATTTCGACAATTAAAACATGACGTCACCCAAATCCACACCACGTACACTAATCCTTACTGCCATTTAAACCCAACACCTTGAGACAGCACGCTCTGCAGGTCCAGGGGAATTTATTAAACATGGACATCCACATTCATGGAGGAGATCCACAGGTACACACACACACACACACACACACTTCCAAGACAAGGTTACTAAGGCAACTGCAAGTGATGGACATTTTTCGTTTTGCAAAGCTGACAGAAAGAAATTTTACCACTTGAAAGATATCTTCCCCCTTCTATATAGGCAGATAAACTCTCTTTCCTTTTCACACACATACTGGTTGATGCTCAGCATTTTCTCTCACCTAACTCCTGTCTATGCAAGAGCTCTTCACACCAGCTCCAGTTCTGTCACTTAATGCACTTATTGACATCATCTGATACACACACACACACACTCGCAGTCGCACATACACTCCCAGTTGCACATGCACTACACTGAGTGCACTCAGCAATTTTGCAAAAACAAGACAAGCTCCCACTCCTCTTCTTTCCTCTGGAAGTGATCACTATGGAGCTGTAGCAAAGTCCCACAATACATCCTCTCTTAAACCTACTTCTCTGCTCCAGCTCAAATCAAAACACCCTGATTCACTTGGGCTCAATACGTACACTTCCAAACTCCTGAAGCTCACAGGCACTTTTGATGAATTCAGTGAAAATGCTAACATCCTGTTCCATCAAGGCCTGTCTCTCTGGGAATGAACTGCAAAGAATGATGTCTGTGATAATCGCTGCAACCCTAGAAAACCTTGAATTTCTCTGATGGTCTTCAAAAAGGCAAAATATAATCACAATTTTGCCATGAATGTGTCCAATTTATAAATTACTGTGCAGAACAGAGATAATGGAGTCTGATTATCATTTCTGAATTTCAAGTTTTCCTTGGAGGCCCCATAGACTTACAAAATATAATTAAACTTACATGGAATCTACAACCTTAACCTCTAATCGCCCATATCTCTGTAACTTTCTCAATTTCCAAGTTTGATTAGACATCCATCTCTGACTTATGCCTGCTTACTGACCTGGAGAATCCCAAGGAGGAGCAGAGACAGCTTGAAATTTACAGAGGGAGGCGGCACTAACAGCCATCACTGTGTAGGGAGAAATGAAGTACTAAACTCCAATGGCAGGTTGGGGACTGCCATTATTGTTCACAATAAAGTGGTGCCAATTCATCAATCAAATTGTCTGTTGTGCTCACTCCCCTTATTTGCACCTTGCACACTATTTGGCAATGTGGCACAAATAGCAGCTACAGGTCTGCTACTGTATCTTATCTGGAAGCAGAATTTGGTAAAACAGCAATTCACTGCTGCATGAGCTGAAACATAACCAACTTAATGGTTAATCTATCTATTGAGATGATTTGCCCATTTGACTGGAACAGTGTTTAAGCAATGCAGAGGTTACAGTACTGCACAGTGCATGTTGGTCATTTTATCTTTGTATGGAACTGGCCCTCCATAGCAACAGTTACTGCAATATTCGCACAGGTGGTTCTATTATAAAGTTAAGTACTTAATGTTTCAGTAAACTTATAAGATATTTTTGAAGCAGGTCCTGAACTCAGCAGTTCTTAAAAAAAAAGTTGTAGTTTATGGTTATTTCCAATATGTCATACGCAACTTTTAATAACATAGTGAAATTAAATGACCCTGTTTTCTTGCTTGCTCATTACTGTGACATATTTTATGTATGTTATGCATGATGTTATTCTACATGACAAGCTTTTACCCTGTCTACAATGGAAGTGTGATTATCACTATCCTGTTTTTCCACTCTATCCCTGCAGATTATTGCAGTTCCAGTGGCAGACAAAATTACCCACCTCCATTCCATCCTCAGCTCAGAGCCTTTCGCTCATTTAGCTCCCTTGTTAGAAAATGACATAATGTGCTATGCAACCTGCCTGAAGTCCCAGGATGCTCACTGTACACTCCACCGAGGGCAAACAGAGGTTAACAACCCTTTATTAATCCCTGCTAACAGAGACACCCGGAGGGTGAGGTAGAGAGAGTGAGCTATAAAGACACAGAGTGAGAGAGAGAGTGAGAGAGAAAGAAGAAAGGAAAACAAGAAGGACATATTAGCAAAATATAGAAAGACATTAAGGAAGTCAAGCCAACAGACAGATAGATGGAAACTGGTGGTGTGAATAAAGACAGCTTCCATAAAAATACCAGTCCAGCCTAGACTCTAATTCAATAATATCTGGCGACCCCTGTGTAGCATGGCTAGTTGGTTGACTGCTCACCTCACTATACCAAGACACACTCAACAGTGTCTCTCTTCTTCTTCTATGTCAGACACACACACCACAGACACACACACACACCAACATCTATGGCGCTGTGGGAGTGCAGTTAGGGGGTTTGAGCTGTAATTGGATCGGCCTCTATTTGGGGTCAGTGGTAAAAGTGAAAAGACCGGAGGCTTTTTCAAATGGACTAAAGACCAGAGAGACATCGGAGCACAGGAAAGGTCACTATCAACTAGTCCTGTGGGGGGAACATGTTAAAGGGTGTGTGTCTTTATGTGCGTGTTGGGGAGTAATAGAGGTAAGAGAGAACAAGACCAAGCAGCAGATGCTGAATAACAAGTGAATAAAAAGTGATAGCCAGGTGAGCAGGCTGACACCTATTTGAATGTCTGATTATTTGGCTTACTCCAGAGGGCTCACCTGCAGCTATAGCAAGTGAGTATAAAAGTAAAGAGATTGAGAGAGATAATGGTGCTGACAAGTGAGACAATTAAGGAAAGAGACTCAAATTGATTTGATATTTGAGCCATACAGTTGAAATNTCTCTCTCTCTCTCTCTCTCTCTCTCTCTCTCTCTCTCTCTCTCTCTCTCTCTCTCTCTCTCTCTCTCTCTCTCTCTCATCCATCCCCGTCCACCCCTGAATCAATCGACCAATCGATTACAGGGTACTGGTGTGTGTATGCGTGTGTAAATGTAAGCTAGCCTCTGTGAGGTTAAAAAGACTGCTATATAATGACACTATATAATGTCCATACATTTGCATTTGTGGTTAAGTAAATAATGAATACAAAAACATATCCTCTGTGTTATCTTTTTCCAATTTTTAAAAATATTTTTAAATGTTAAAAGATAAGTCAGTGTCTTGGCTGTATCTTGTATCTCCTCATTTTCTACTTAAAGCCTTTGTTTTTTCCCTGAAATGCATGCATTTAATTTCAGATATCAAGCATCTACAGTCTTACTCATTTCTAAAAATTCCTCTGTCCTTCTCTGACAATGTGTTTCTATTTGTCTGTGTGTTTAGCCATATAGCAAAGAACAGGTTGTACTAATAACATTAAAGATGGCAATGTCCTATTCAAGTGTCCCACTAAGTCATGACAGTGTTATTCCCTGATACAACTCCTGACCTCTTTCTCTCCTAACATGTCCTATCTCTCATCCTCCTATCTAGCCAGGTATGATCCCCTGTGTCTTTGCTGCAGCAGAATGTACGTGGGACAAATCTGCCACCACAATGCATTGTGTGTGAGTGCAGGTGGGCAACTCAGAGTTGGTTTATGCAAAAAGTGGCAAGGAAAAGAAGAAAGAATGGAGATGGAAATCTGTTGTTTTGCTGAGTTTTAATTATGCACTGAAAATTCATTATTATCACTTGCGATCTGTTTTTCATGTGTATGGATTTAATCTTTTATAAAAGAAAAAAAAATCATGTATATCACTGCTAGCCTTTGTTTGGCTGTAGATTCAGTCAAATTTAAATACAATAAAGATCAGCATAAATATATGTCAGGATAGATAAAAACATTTTTCAAAATTTATACTGCAGCACATAGCAGGTGTGGTTCTAGACTGAGAAAATGTACACTATGTTGTCCAGAGCAAAAACTGCAGTACCTAATGCAGGTTTTTATTCTCTCAACAAAATAAAATATGTAATTGACAGAAATACATCAACACTCCCATACACACACACACACACACACACACACACACACACACACACACACACACACACACACACACACACACACACACTTGGATGGTTATGATTGGCACACAGACACATGCATACACATGGTAAGCAAACCTAGTCAGTTGCCTCTCCCCATTCCTGCTTGTTTTGTTTGCAAGGCTGATTTGAAAGACATTTAATTATTGAAATGCAATTAATGTAGCACTTGGTGGGAATAGGCTACACACACACACACACACACACACACACACACA